>JAZGTH010000015.1:1270000-1492500 GCA_036877525.1 Chromobotia macracanthus
ACCATCATTTCACCATCATTTCACCATCACCATCATTTCACCATCATCATCATTTCACCATCATTTCACCATCACCATCATTTCACCAGCGACTGTATGAACCTGGCGGGGCTCGACGCCTTTTGTCTTGGTTGTCTGTGCGTTCGCCAGACCTGCTGTCAGGTTGTAGCTTTATATGCATCTTTCATTAAAACACATATAAGAGAGTGCATTATTATTCTGTTGTCATGATCGTGTCTGATCAGAGATCAGGGTGGGATCTGCTCTGCTCGTTCATTGTGTGTGATTGTCACAATGCTTTCTGAGGGGTTCTGCAGTACAGAGTTTGTGCAGACTCTTATCATGAGGACTCGGGGAGGATCTCTATTGTCTCCAGATGAGACTCTGATCCCATCGGACAGACTGTAGGGCTGCAGGTTTGTTTTTCCGTGCTGTCTCTTGTAAATGAAGGTGCTGCTTTCTCTGCTGTTTAATACGCGACTCTTCGGGAGAGAGATGCAGGATGGATGCTCTGTTGTCTTTGTTCGTGTCTTACACAACAACCTCTTTGTTTTCCTGATTTCTCAGTGGCCATTGGGATCGCTTTATAAACGGGATGATTTGGACGGGATTTCTTTTCTGTTAATGGACACACGGCGTTGTGTATTTGAATTAAACGATTATGGATTATTGGATCATGACACCATCGTATAAATAAATGGTTCATTTTTCTCTTGCCTTGCAGGATACAAAAGAAATACATTGACTTTTGGCCGCGTAATACGCAGTAATATTGCCTTAGTTGAGCACTAATACCGTATCTTACTTGTTTTAATTGTCATTTACTAATTCATTATACAATATACACGACTGTAGTGGAGCCACTCCCAAAACCCACTTACTTCCCAGCACGTGTACACACACACACACACACACACACACACACACAACACAACTTCAAGCACATCACAACAGGGTGTGTGTCCAAGTTTTTTAAATCAGAGAATGGATCAAGTATTGTATAGCTGAAGGTTGTTTACTGCAGGATGGGATGCTAGTACGGATGGTTTACAGACTGTTAAAGCATGAGTTATTTCTCTTATTAACATCAGTGTCAGAATGCTTTTACATTATTACATGCATTTTTCTGGCAGGTGCGTGAAAGCGTCGAGGTTGGAAGCACAATGGCATCCTCTGGAGGTGGGATGTGGAAGTGTCTCATTCAGCATGAGTACTTCATTACAACACTGATGTAGATGAAGTCATTCTGGATGTGTCTTTAAACACGCTGTATTAAATGCAATGCGGTTTCGTTCACAGACATTCAGGTTAAGGAACTTGACAAGCGTGCTTCTGGACAAGCTTTTGAAGTCATCCTGAGTCCCTCTGCTCCAGATGCCAAGGGAGATTTCCCGCTTTCCACTCCCAAGAAGAAGGAGGTATCTCTGGATGAGATCCAGAGAAAACTGGAAGCGGCAGAGGAGAGACGCAAGGTAACCGTGCACATAGAACCTGTATGAACATCAGAGCTTATTGATTGATGAACTGTATGTAGATCATACATTCTGCTCCTCATATTAGAACCATGAGGCAGAGGTCCTGAAGCACTTAGCTGAGAAGCGAGAGCATGAGAAAGAGGTTCTTCAGAAAGCTATGGAGGAGAACAACAACTTCAGCAAGATGGCAGAAGAGAAACTTAACCAAAAAATGGAAGCCAACCAAGAAAACCGCACAGCACGCATGGCAGCTATGAATGAGAAATTCAAAGAGAAGGTGTGTACACACACAGACACACACACATATATATATATATACTTGAGTATTAATGTAATGCATTAGTTCTATTGAATCAGATATTATGTAATGGATGTTTGTGTATTTTAGGACAAGAAGCTGGAGGAGGTACGAAAGAACAAAGAAACAAAGGAGGGCGAGGGAGAAAACTAAGGGTCCTCTTTCATTTTTCTTTTCATTTAGGGTATAGTTTTGGGTTTTTTATGTATCCAAAGATTTATTTTTCGTTCCATTTAATGGCCGGTTATCCGTGTTTGGATTCATGTACTTGCCACTTTTTTATTGAGGGGTTTTGATGAAAAGCTGGTGCACAACATTCTTTTCATCACTTTGTGTGTATTCAGATCTGTCTTTCTTCATAACCTGTAGATTTGTCCAGCTTCAGCTCTATAGTGTTTAAACAAGCAGTGTTTTCCTGATAGGGGTGCATGCCTGTGTTATGCATAGGTCTGATATATACTTGGTATATTGCATTGTGTAAGTCCACCTGTTCCCTCGTATGTCAATACCGCTGTACTCTGAGCTTAATAAAGTTGCACAGTTGATTGTTATTGTATCAGTTGTGCCTCTTTGTTGATCAGTGAGATTCTACAATGGAGTAAAGCAGCTGCATAAAATGTGTGCACTATACAGTTTGAAATGTATGGCGTATAGTATGTTGTGCAAGCATAATAAGATCGTCTCTATCTTTGTATTCTGCATGAGTTTTATTGTTATCACTAAACATTTCCACATTTATACATATTCTGTCGTTAGATCATCTTTTAATAGTGATTTATAATCAAAACTAATGCTCTGTGCTCCTGTGAGTAATTTCTATGTTGTTTAAAGAATTTACAAAAGTGAGTATATATAAAAAAATCCAATAACCAAACACTGAACAATTTCAGTTTCAAGAACAGTAGCTTGAGACTATATGTGAACTAAACTGACATCTAGTGGATACAAAGGCTGCTAAAATCATCACCAAATGACAAATGGAAAACTGCCTACATAAATGTTTATACTATAAGAACTATTATTTGTTGATAAAACAGAGTTACCTGCATGACACGTTAAAGCAGTTTTTAACATGTTATATGAATACACATTTTTCTAAGTGAATAAAATAAAAGTGACATTGTGTTTGTCTGTTTGGTACGATGAGTCTGCTCATGCCAGCAGTATTCAAGTGTAATTTCATGCAGTCCTCTTTGACTGTTTTGTACAGGTGAGAAAGTGCATGAAAAACTGCTACTAATACTTGACTTAACTCACAAGCAGTTTTGTGTCTTACTGTCTACATTCACTAAGAGGACCTCTGTGTGTTTGACAAACACTGTCAGCCAAAATGTGTGTGTGTGTGATGAGACAAGCAACATAATGAACCACACACACACACACACACACACACACACAGACAGACACACACACACAGACAGACACACACACAGACACTCACACACACATACACACACATACACACACAGACACACACATACTCACACACACACACACACATACTCACACACACACACAGACACACACATACTCACACACACACATACTCACACACAGACACACACACACACACACACACACACATACTCACACACACACAGATACTCACACACACAGATACTCACACACACAGATACTCACACACACACATACTCACACACACACATACTCACACACACACACATACTACACACACACACACACATACTCACACACACACACACATACTCACACACACACACACACACACACACACACACACACACACACACACACACACACACACACACACATACTCACACACACACACACACACACACACACACACACACACATACACACACACACACACACACACACACACACTGAATAACGTTAATTCACTATCACATAGACATTTCCCACACGATGGGGCACATCTCAGACTCACACACACACACATACACACACACACACACACACACACACATACACACACACACACACACACACATCACACACACACATACTCACACACACACACACACATACTCACACACACACATACTCACACACACACACATACTCACACACACACACACATACACACACACACACACACACATACACACACATACACACACATACACACACACACACACACACATACTCACACATACTCACACATACTCACACATACACACACACACACACACACACCATCTGAATGAACGTTATATTTCACTGATGTCACATGAGGACATTTCCTGCTCTGTTGCTGGATGGGGTACATCTGTTCTCACACACACACACACACAGACAGACAGACACACACACACACACTCTCACACAGACACACACACAGACACACACACACACACACACACACTCTCACACTCTCACACAGACACACACACACACTCCAGCATGCACGTCAATGAGCGCGTGTAGGCGGGATCAAACAGAGCGGGTTAGATAAGGATTTCACAGGGCGTGGTCCCCGCAAGAAACGTCTCCTATTGGCGAGTTACGGCCAACAGAGTCGATGACGATTCTCTCCGGCCTTTCTAATTGGACAGTCGACCTGTCAATCTGTCCTGGCCATCTGACGGCGGCGCTGCGGAGTCTCTTTAATTCAGTTGTGATGCAGTTTTCCGTTTTCTTGTGAATGTTAGAAGATTTCACATAAACAGCGTAATACTTGCATCACGACATCGCGTGTGTTAATGTTGTTACCTCAGGGGCATTACTCTCTTCTCAGGTAAGACGCGGTAATAAATCGTTTCTCACACCGTTACGCGTTGGTTTTCTCTCATGCGTATTAACGTCACTGAAGCGCTTCCGGCGTCTCACGTTTCGTTCTTCAGGTTTCACGCCACAGACGTCGTGAGGGTTCATGTGCATCACTAAAGCGTGTGCACACTCCGGCCCATCATTTCACTGACTCTGTTATTTGTTCCCAGGTCTGTTTGTGCTTATTTTATTTTCTCTACACGTTACCGTTCAGTTTCAGTGGCTTCTTCTGTTGTTTAATGGGAAGAGGATGTTCTGCTGTTACGTAAGCGGTGACGTCGACTCCTCGTCCAGCGCCCATGCTGACAACTCGAGTTACTTTCTGGTGTGAAAACATGCAGGGTGTCTGCGTTTAGCTTATAAGTTATCTGCATGGTGGTCTAATACCAGTTTCTATGTTTTATATTGTTTATCAGTTCATAAAGGCACACCACATCACGTCCTTAATATTTAGGTTTTACAAGTTATAGTCCTACCGAGAAATGAAAGAAATGTTTTCATAACATTAAATCCTATTTTCAGATTGCTGTTATCTAATCATTGACATTAATGAATAGAAATAAGCGGCACGTAGGTGAACGGGTGAAATATTTCAACAGCTGTCTCCTCCCTTTTATTCACATTTCTCTCTTGTGAATCTGCTGAAGCATGCATTAATCTACATTAATGTGTTAACACACAATGCTTATTATTAACTCTTTTAACACTTTTCCCAAACAGATCTCAAATAGACTGCTGCATTAGATCTCACCATGGCGACGGTTGTGATGGAGCAAATTGGGCGGCTGTTTATCAACGCTCAGCAGTTTCGTCAGATTCCTCGTTTCCTGGAGTCGGCCTTCCCTACTTTGCCCTGCACTGTGATGATCAGTGATGTGCCGTGGGTGTTTCGTGATACAAACATAATTACAGGTTATAGGCTGCCGGGCCAGAGCTGGCGTTACTACTTCCTGTCTCTGTTCCAGAGACACAACGAGTCTGTAAACGTGTGGACGCACCTGCTGGCCTCCCTCATTATTTTAGTCAAGTTTCAGGAGTTGGCCGAGACGGTGGACTTCCTGCGAGACCCTCACGCTCAGCCTCTGTTCATCTTGCTCCTGGCTGCCTTCACCTATCTAGCTTGCAGTGCGCTGGCCCACCTGCTCTCGGCCAAGTCTGAGCTCTCTCACTACACCTTCTATTTCCTGGACTATGTGGGTGTAGCTGTGTATCAGTACGGCAGTGCTCTGGCCCATTTCTACTATGCTGTGGAAGAAGATTGGCACACCGTAGTTAGAAGCTTTTTCCTGCCGGCTGCAGCCTTCTTGGCCTGGCTGTCCTGCACAGGCTGCTGCTACGGCAAGTATGCCAGCTCACGCTTGCCTAAAGCTATTCACAAGTTATTTCAGGTGGTGCCCTCCGGCCTGGCCTACGGGTTAGATATCAGTCCAGTGTTGCATCGCATCTATAAATGCTACAGCTCCGAGCAGAGCTGCGGTGAGCAGGCATTGATCTTCCACTGCTATCAGATCCTCTTCTTTCTGACTAGCGCATACTTCTTCTCGTACCCTCACCCAGAGCGCTGGTTCCCGGGGCGCTGTGACTTCATTGGACAGGGTCATCAGATCTTCCACGTGTTCCTAGTGCTCTGCACTCTGGTGCAGATTGAAGCAGTGCGACTGGACTACAGCGAGAGGAGAACTCTCTATGAACATCTCCATGGTGATTTGGCTCACGATGCAGTGGCTCTCTTTATCTTCACAGCATGCTGCAGCGTGCTCACTGCCTTCTATGTGCGTAAACGTGTCAAAACATATCTAGAGGAAAAGCAGGAGTAGATGACTCTGCAGGATGCTGTTGTGGGAAGAAATGACCTTGCTTGCACATCTATGAAAGATTGCACTCGTCTACAGCAACTGAAAGCACCTAATGAGAAGGACATACTTCGGAATTTCCTGTGTATCTTATGTTTGTTGTTGATTGGTTTTATTCTGTGGTCTGCCAATGCATTTTGAAACAACTGCTCTCTTTTTACCACTCTGCTTTAAAATGCATTACACATCTAACAGGGGTCTCCAGTCCATGTTCCTGGAGGTCCACAGAGCTGCAGAGTTTAGCTCCAGTCTATTTCAACACACCTGTCTGGATGTCTCTGTCAGTCTCAAAGATCTTGCTTAGCTGCATTAGAGTTGGAGATAAACTTTGCAGCTCTGTGGACCTGACTGCAGACCTCTGACAGTTACTCTGTTTGAAAACCTAGTGTGCTTCCTACGTAGGTAGTATTTTAATGCAAAGTCTTATCCAAAAGATGGGCAATGTGACCAAAGTCATCACATGTATTCTAGAGAACAGAATCCCAGAACACATTGTGATGAGCTCAGTATGAGAAAAGTGTTAATTATGAATACAGTGTGATCTCATTCAACCATGAAAAATTTGTAATAGTAGTTCAAACACAATTTCTTTTTACCAGTATTTGTGTGCCCTGATTTTTATGCGTGGAATATTGTGTGGTTAACTTGGTAAAATACATCAAACTCAGCTGAAGTAAGTTGAGTCTGAGCTGTCATACTGTATGTAGAGCTTACAGTACTAAATCACTTACTAAGTTTCATGACTTTAAAAGGCAGCTGCTATTGAAGGCATGAGGCAGCCTGCTAGTTTTAAAACTATAAAAAAGAAGTTAAACAGTTACACGACCGGGTCACAAATCTATTCAGATCTGTTCTGTTTGAGGAGTGCTGTTACACCCTTTAATCCTGTCATTTATGTGTGATCTATGAGTGGGTATCAGCATTTTTGCTCACAGGCATAGCTGTTAGGTATACCATCACTGGATATGTACATAATTGCATTGTACCTCTTAATTCAACTTCATCTAGGTACATAAATGCTCAGGTGAACTCATCTGAATGCCAGTTAAATCTCAGCTGACAGAATTCCTGCAGCCTGCAAAAAGGGATATCACACTGAAAGATGAGTTACAGAAAATGTACTTGGACCAAATGCCTCCTGCTGAGCCTGACAGATTATTTTCTATTTTAGCTGCACTTATTTCACAGAACGCAAATCAGTGGCAAAACAACTTCTGTCTTGACTTACAGCATTTTCTGCTGGTTCAGTGACACTTTTTGAGGTAAATTCATAATTTCCTGCTGACTGCAGTTGATTTTTGAGTTTGTTACACACAGTAAATGTTTGTTGCCTTTCTTGAGTTTAGAGAGAGCTAAAGTATTATAGAATGTGTTGTTACAAAAAGGCCAGTGTTAATGTTGATTGTCAATATTAACATTAATTGTTAATATTAATATTTAATTTAATATAATGTTAATATTGGCATTAATAATATTAACATTAAAACATCATGAAAAGCAAAAGAGGCTTTTGAGTAATGATGATTTATTCCCTGAAAATGCAGCTTTTGTACACAAGGGCTTTAACTCTGGCCTTTACTGTCTCTCACCCCATATTTGAAAGTCTTTCTGTGATCATATTAGACCCTCAGCACTTTATGTACAAAATCAGTCTGTGCATCAAAACGAATGTGTGTGAAATATATATTCTAATGTGCCTGACTTCATGCATGTGTCCTTCATGTGTCTGTGAGTATGTATACAGGTGCTTGTGAGTGTGCTTACTGTCCTCACTTATGTGAGCTGGTCAGAAGTGTGATACGATCAGATAATAATTTTCAGCAGCTATAAATGGAATATTATTTCTTTCTGCTGTACCGGTCTGTGTAAGATCCAGTGAACCACAACCCTTCTGAAATCACATGGGCCACACTGATGTCACCAAGAGAAACAACAGATGAGGTCATCTCCTGACACAACCAGCATTTGACCTGAACTCCCCTCATAGTATCCATAGTTCCAGGAATTGACTTTGTAAATGACTTTGGCTAACTTGGCTGTTTAACTCTGGCTGTTTCTGACATTCTGTGTGAACTGCACACTTACTGAATTGGATTAGACTTCTGTCTAACATTTCAGTTTTAACATGACCATGATTAGTTAGCTTCACAGAATGTTTCTTTTGTTTTGTACTTAAACGGAAAGATTGCTCATAGAGTGAGTTTATAACCTCTGGTGTCAGTGCTGATTTTATTCAGGTCTTGAGCTCAGTTCTGACAGGATAGATCTGGACACTGAGTGAGGCTTGTTTTACTAAACTTAAATATTTCTCTTTTGGAAAGTTACATAGGCACATACCTTTTTAGCTTGAACTTTTGTAACAACATGCCCCAATCACAGGGCATATTGTCACACTACTGTATATGGGGTAAGTTTTCACTACGGAGCCTGCCAGTAAATAGTCTACTTGTGTTTCAGCAAAAATAAACATAAAATATCTGAACATAAATAGGAAAGGTAATTTATTATTAATTTTAAAGCATCTTCATAGTTGTAGTTAATTATCATTATCATGTTACACGTTATCATATTAATCATGAAGTGTTCTAATGCTGCTTTTATATTTGCTATTGATTTTAAAGATATTGGTCTTTAACAGAGGATTTATAACTGTATTGGTACATCATTACGGATTATTTTAACAGATTTGTGACGTGTCAATACATTAAATCACCTCTTGATATAACAACTGTTTCAAACACTCATGAGCTCATGGAACCCCACAGCAGCACCACTACGCCAAACCACAAATGTGTCTATTATACTGTAATATTAACATCACCATTAATATCATCAGAACAGCCATCACTACAATTATTGATTTTTAAACAAGAAGCAGTAATATTAGGTTAGATATTAAATTATATTAGCTCTTAACTCCATATCATCCCTCACGCAGTTGCACCCCTCCGCTCTTCAGGATCTGATAAACCTCTGGGTCAACAGGTCAAAGGCTTCTTTCACATTGTGACCTGTTTTGGATGAGGCCTCGATGTAGGGCGCACCTAATGCAAGTTTTTGGGCCTCAGTCCGGTCCACCACCTGCTCTCCTGCCTTCACTCAGTTGCTCTTGTGTCCAACTAACATGAACAGCACACTGTACGGCTGCACGCGCTCACACACCTCATCATATCACTGCTGAACATGCTGGAAAGAGTCACGATACCCAAATCAAACACCCACTGAGTTACAGCAACAAGACCGGATCACCGACACGTGAAAAAAAAATTGGGACATGTTGTCCAAAAAAACATAACAGGTAGATCTGAAAGTGCTTTAAGTAAGCATAAAGTAAGGTTTAAGTTTAGCTTGTGCCATTGTCTTGAAATCCATCAGCACTTGTGCTCTGAGGACTAAGGAAGCAGGTTGGTCATGTGAACCAGTATGGCATCCACCATCAAGAACCAGTAAGTGTAAAAGAGTTCAGTAGAATAGTTACCGAAATACTTAAAGAAAGAAAAGTGTGTACAGCTAATGTCAGTCAATGAGAACGAGTATACAACAGAAATGAGCCTGATTCAGCCGAGGTACCACACATGCTCCAAAACAAGTTCACTAGATCAGGAGTCCAGCACAGAGGCAGTTCTAGGGTCAGTGGATGTGTCACTTGTATGATTTAAAGCCACACTGACTGTGGCATTATTTTTGAAAGACATACATGTCTTAATGAAGCTTATTGACAGAAACACTCACAATGTCCCACTCATTTAAACAGAAATCGTTCTTAACGCGAGTATTATAACATGTAATGAAAGTCAGTGAAAAGCAGAGAAATCACCTCACTGTGTCTGGACGTCATCTCACACCGTCTCATCGATTTAATATTTTATTAAACGTCCATTTTTATTGTCATTTTTATTGTCATGTGAATTGATTGCACACAAACACCCGCCGGCCTCTGAAAGGACTGACGCCATTGGCCCGTTCGCGTAGCCCCGCCTGTGACTTCTTATCGATGGTTGGCCAGTTTACATGTCAGTCAGCTCTTCCAGCCTTGGTGGGCGGTTCTGCGGTTCGGTTCGGTTCTAATGAACATGTTTCCGTGCTCTGTTAATTTATGCTAGTTAAACAAGCCCTCCTCTAGCGGCCCGGTCTAATGCACATACAAATCGTCATTTTCTTACATTTAAAACGAATTTGGAACAACGTAAAGATGGATACAGTGATGACAAAAGATGACAATTTTTTATTTTTAGTGAACAATACATACGACTATAATAATAACTATAATAAATATAAAATTATGCTTTATCATTATTACTTTTCAGGGTTTGTACTGTAAATGAGAAATCATCATAACATTAGATGTCGGTCAGCAATCAGCAGAGAGGTATGACGTAGCGGGAGCACCACGTGACCGAGAAATAAAAGTAATAAAAGTAATCAAAACTTTCTTTAGATTTGTGTTTATGCTCCGGCGTCTTCACCCTGAAACAACACCAAGTTTTCTCTGTTTTTAATGTCCCCAAAACCCTCCCACCGACCGGTGTAAACAGAGAGCTTCACACGCAGGTTTAATGGAGGGTCACTTCTGACTCAAATATAAACCTGCTCTTCTGAACGTGAAGCCATTACCTCTGTGAACCTCAGATTTACTCTGTGAACCTCAGATTTACTCTGTGAACCTCAGATTTACTTCTGGAAACCTCAAATTACTTCTGGAAACCTCAAATTACTTCTGGAAACCTCAAATTACTTCTGGAAACCTCAAATTTACTCTGGAAACCTCAAATTTACTCTGGAAACCTCAAATTTACTCTGGAAACCTCAGATTTACTCTGTGAACCTCAAATTTACTCTGGAAACCTCAAATTTACTTCTGGAAACCTCAAATTACTCTGGAAACCTCACATTTACTCTGGAAACCCGGAGGCATTAACGCTGCTTCTGTAAGCAGTCACCATGAACTTTTCTGGCACTTTAAACATGATGTTGCTGGGCGATAATAACGTGGGTAAGTCGTCTATTTTCCACCGCTACACCACAGGGTCGCTACCCGAGCTCAGTTTTGCGACCATTGGCGTGGATTTCAGGTTTCACCAGCTCGAAGTGGAGCCCGGGCTGAAAGCGAAACTGAGGATTTGGGATACGGCCGGTCATGAACGATTCTGGTAAGATTCTGGTCTCTGTCTATCATTTCTCTGGTGCTAAAACTGTGTGGATTTACAGAAGTGTTTGTGTAAAATAAGGTGTTAAGCAGTGCATGTTAAACCCAAAATCACATTGGGGCGGGTCGGGTCGTCGTGTAATGGCAAAGCGCGTTCTGTGTTCATGTTTTCAGGCCCCTGACCCGCACCTACGTGCCCGACACGCTCGGGTTCCTGATGGTGTTTGATGTGGGAGATCTGAGCTCGTTCATGCACATCAAGCATCTTCACGGAAAGGTGTGTAAAGTCCTGCAGAGGGACCCGCTGTTCGTGCTGGTGGGAAACAAGTGCGACGTGGACGAGCGGAAAGTGGACCGTGAACGCGCGGAGATGAAGGCGCGCGCGTGGAAAGCGCCGTACTACGAGGTCTCGGCCCGGACGGGCGACAATGTGACGGAGATTTTCGAGCTGCTGGCCCGGCGCATTTATCAGTCTCTGCTGTGGGGATACTAGATACTTACTTACTGTTTCACTGAATGTCGCAGGTTAACTAAAGCGCTTCAGATGTATTTTCAGACCGAATGCAATGATTGGATGTGCTGGTGTGGGAGGAGGCGTGGCTCTGAGCGCTTTAAACTTGAGCTTAGTGCTTGGTGTGCATTATTACTCTTTTTAGTGGCCAGAACAAACTTGCAGGTCCGGTTTGGTTACAGAAATGCTGTAACTAATCTCCTAAAACTCTTATAAATAACATTGTTTGTCATTTCAAGCTTTCTCACTAAAAGAACAATATGCCCGCATTTAAGTTTAATGGTGCATTGAACCAGTAACATTACAAGGTCTTTCTCATTTTTATTTAATTCTGTTTTCTCTCTCTGAGTGAATAATGGAGGTTTGTTCTGCTTCATTGGAACTCCACCCATGATAACCTGAAATAAATCTGAACAGTGTGCTCAGTAATAAAACATCCTGTATGGTAATTAAACTAAAGACTTTTTCCTTATTGTGTGAGCCTGTATCTTTCACATCTTTTCACTGGGCAGTTCTGATGACACGTATGTTCACTCCCTCTGGATTAAGAAAAATTCCAAGCTATTCTGTATAAACCCCTCCCACCTACAAGTGTGAACAAGCTCAAATTAAAGAACCAGATCAGCTCTGGTTTGCCCCACCCCTACAACATTCAAACAGAAGAATGCTATTGAAAGAAACCTGAGGAAGTATGGGTTTACCTTAACTGTTTAAAATGAAAACCTCCTGACTGCTCTGCTAAAAACTATATGGTGAGCAGTTTTCTGGTCAAAGATCCTGGTGGAGTAAAAACTTCATCTGTTGATTGAGAAGGGCTATAGCCCTTGTCCACAAGTCATGGATCTCTCTTTGTGGCAGTACCAGTTTCGAATAATCATGCTAGGAGACTCTACTGTGGGCAAGTCATCCATGCTGAAGCGCTACACAGAGAATCTGTTTCTGGAATGCATAAACCAGACAGTTGGAGTGGACTTCTATGTACACTTCCTGGAGGTGGAGCCAGGGGTCAGGGTAAAACTTCAGTTCTGGGATACAGCTGGTCAGGAGAGGTTTAGGTAAGAACATACCATCTGCAATCTTCAGATGTAACATCCTTTAATCAGTTCTCCTTGAAAGTTCTAACATCACTTGAAGGTCCAGTGTGAATGTTTAACTCTTGTTTAAACTAGTTAATGAAGTAACAACTGTGGGTTTCACCTTTAGTTTCTCACTTCTGTAACATTAAAGATTGTGAAACGTGGGGTATGTTCACAGGGTTTTACGTATTCAGATGTTTCCAGGACGTTTCACTGTCCACAGTATTAATGTAGTTACAGTTATAACTGTCACTCATATGTTCATGTTCAATGATGCTGTTTTCAGGTCAGTGACCCAGTCATATTACCGTAACTCAGTGGGGGGTCTGCTGGTGTTTGATCTGGGTAACCGCGACTCTTTCCAGCATGTTCAGCAGTGGTATGATGAGGTGTGTGAGCATGTGCAGCCGTACAGTGTGCTGTTCGTGTTAGTTGGACACAAGAGCGACCTAGTGAAGACAGGAGAGCAGGTGGTGGACCGGACTGAGGTCCAAAAACTTGCACGCAGGTTAGGTGCGCCCTACATTGAGGCCTCTTCCAAAACGGGTCACAATGTGAAAGAAGCCTTTGACCTGCTGACACAGAGGGTTTATCAGGGCCTGAAGAGTGGAGAGGTGCAACCACGTGAGGGATGGGACGGAGTTAAGAGCTCAGGACCTACGATAGAAACGCTTCAGCGTGTCCAGATGAATGAACCTGCTGAAGAAAACAAGAACTGTGCGTGTTAACAGCGTGATTCTAACAATCAACAGAGCTCTTCACAGGCCTTTAAACTTAACACTCAACTGGTTGGACTCCTAACCTAACAAGCAAACCTCAAACACTTTAAAGAGTAAGACTAGTTAATCTTTCCTCATGGCATGAGGTGTCACCGAAAACCATTAAGATGCTGTTTTGTTTCCATTAAGCCTTTACCATTCATATGAATAGTATGGTAAACTACAGAAAATATGTTGAATTTCCATGAATATTGTATCACAATAAAAATAATGATCCTTAAACAGACTATTTTTATGCAAAATATAATTTCACCTGGCAGATATAACATGATGTGGATATTCTTGTGAGGTTCACCCGCTGAATACACACATTGGCCTAACATGTTTGTTCATTTCTCTGTTTATTCTTAAATAAGTGTCATGAATTATTGTGGAAACATGAGACTTAATTCTGTAATCACTGGTCACATGATTTCAAAGAATTCATAAACAAGCAGGATTTTAGAGCGAATCCTGTACATTTGTACGACTTGCCACAATAGCACATTAGCATATCAATGATGTTTACATATTCAGAGTTGCTTTTCAAATGAGACAGATTGCAGTTTATTTTGGACATCTTTTTAGAAATAAACAACTTAAGTTAGTTTAGTGTGAGTAAATCAAATTTGTCTTTTTTATTTATGAGAAAAAAAGAGTAATCAGTAAACTGTAAATCAGTGTGATACATGATCATATAGAATTTAGAAACTCATCAAAACATTCAAACCCATAGCAGAGTTATAACACCTCTAACTGCACAAAGATATAATGCACTCCACTTGATTCCACCCGGTACTTATTTAGTTAAAATGACTCTTTAACTTTAGAAAGTCACATACAGAGGATTTGTGAATCTACACAAGTACACATTACATAAAGGATTTATCACAATGAACAATATTAACAGACACATGGTGACAGGTAGTTGTGCATTGCTACTAATGTCAGCTGAGAAGAAGCTGGTCAACCAAACCAGTAATATAAATGAATGAAAATGTGTTGAAAACACAGGAAAACAATAAAAATGAATTGAACACAGGTCTGTGAGATCACTACCATGTAATAAAACTTCAGTACAGCACCAAGTCAAAGACCCTAAAACATGATGTTCAAAAATGTTCATTACAAAGTGTTCACATGATGTTTCTAACAAAAAATGAACTATACAAATTATGTAAATTCTCAATCACCTTTCAAATGTGTGAAATGTCAGAAGAACGCTACTGTAAATGGTACAGTTAATTCTGTCCCTATGAATAACATAACATTTACAGATTCCAAAACTCCGAAAAAATGTTAAAAAAAAAACTTGGTACTCCAGATCTTTCTACTTTTTGGTTGTTTTGCGAATCAGTGCCATTCTCTGTAAAGACAGACATTTAGACATGAAACCACTTCTTTTATAAAACCATATTCAATAAGCAGGTATAATTGCAGACAAATGTATGAGAGTCAAGACTGACCTGTTTGTGGGCTTCTGTGGTGCATGCCTTTTTGTATGGTCGGATCTCATCCGAACCAAAGCCAGGAATCCACATGTTCCACTGACGTTCTGCAGGACAATTTTGGAGTTAGGCAGTGTCACTGAACCCACAGAGAGACAGGAATATTCAAACAAGATCCTCACCGAGATGCAGCTGGACATCTTTCACTTCAAGAGTGTTTGACTTCCTGTGTCGGGCAAGCTGGCATGCAGCGGTCACCACGCTCTCAATGAAGTCATCTGCAATCTGCAGCAGCATCTGAAGAAAACAGCAGCAGGAAGTGACGTAATACACCAATACAAACCAGTTCACTCTCTTAAGTAGTCCGTTAGGACAAGTTAGTATCAGTCATCACTACCTCCTCCACATCTTCATCTAACTGTTCATTTGGGTCAATTTCTCGCACAAGATCTTGCAGCTTCTTCTTGCTGAGCACCTGCAGGCGGAGTTATTATTAAATCATATAATGCTGAGACATATAAAACAGGACAGAAACCTAACAGACAATACTTCCCAGCATGCCCCACCTGAGGTCCTTCAGGACTCGATCTCCCGGCAGGTCCAGGGGTGCCCGGGACTTTGCCTGGAGTGACGGTACTGTTGGCCATGCTGCTGGAGATGGGTGGTGCTGAAGAGGCTTCTGCTTTCACAACAGTGTAGAAGTTTGAGCGAGCAATCTGTGGTGGGTACTGGGTCATACTACACCTGTCAGGAGATATCTGTCAGGAGATATCTGTCAGGAGATATCTGTCAGGAGATATCTGTCAGGAGCCTCCTGAAAGCCTGAATCAACACTGTTCACCTGCAAAATGAACGGAAGACGTGTAACACAAATTCAACAAATCACTTAAAGTAGGAGAAAATGAGCGTTTCGAAACTGTCCACCATGCATGTAGTTATCAGAATATACTTACAATTGTGTTGAAACGAGCAAAAACTCAAACATAACAGAATTGATCACCACATTCACCTGCTGTAAGAGCTTCACGTCTCTTATTCGACTACACGAGCTAACGGATTGAGCTCTTCTGTCGCTTTATTAAGACAAAACAGCATCTCTATAAAGACATTCACACATGTAGTTATTTGGCTGACAAAAGCATCTCTTTGTGTCGACTCCGATTCCTGTTACTGTAATTCGTCACGCTAGCGCATACCGAGTGAACATTTGTGTCAATCAGCGTTATTTTACTCCTGTTTCAAGTCCGTCAGATGGTGAAGCAGTGTAATACCTGATAAAAACAATGTTGTACTATCTTCTCATCTTCCACAGTCTTCAGCTGGACACATACAACATTTTCTGTGCAAATGATGTTGTTTTTCTTTTCGCAGGCGCCTCTGCTAGTCAACAGGGCCCGGGATTCTCGCGAGACTTCGCGGTTTTACAAAATAAAAGTCCGTAATAAGTAAGTAATAAGAAAATGGGAAAGTTAACACAGCGGTGAACTACTGCCAATTCTGTCACTGTGTCCCCCTAAAACACACAAAACAGTTTCGACATAAGACTCAGTCTATATACTCAATGTCACTGTAAACAAACAGGTCTGAGAGAGGTTGGTTAGTAGTATAGGAGCTCTGTTAAAGTTTTTCGGATTGCAGTCAGACTTTGGCATTGATGTTCAGGATTTTAAATATAAGTAAATATAAGTATAAAAATCTGCATCATTTCTGCAGGTACTTCTGTAGTTTCGCAGATGCTGCCAGCAGAAGGCCGGAGTGAGAGTCTGATGAGGCAGACATTAGTTAGGAAATTACAAATAACAATGTTTTACATAAAAAAATCCATGATACATAACATAGACATTTTAAAGGTTGAAAAGGTTTTAGCTTGAACTAATGTTCTGTTTATGTCATTTATTATATGCGCGGTTTGATAGATGTACAGCCACCAGATGGCAGCACAAGAAACATGACGAACATCAGAGATTCACCCAAAACAAACTTCAAGACTGATGCTCATTCATTTCAGGGGTAGACTTGAGCTTGTTTAGCACTGAGGACATGTTTTCAGCCTCAGTTATAGTTTTTTATGCTGTTCAACTGTGAACACCGGCCCTCTTGGAAGAAAACATGATGGATGGACACATTTGAAGGCCAGACATATTAAATCTGGTTAGTTTTATGATATGTTCGTTATTGAAAATGACACACTCCTCTTTTCCTATCCCAGAAATTAGTCATCAAATAATGATGAAGATAAAAAACAGAGTCACTGTTATGACTGCAGACATCAGCAATGCTTTCATCCGAATGTGTATACAGACCAAATGAATGAACTGTAATTCAGCCTGTCATTTATGAAACATCTGAGTGAACAGACTACATGTCTCTCTGCTGGCGACAGCTGGATTTAGGCTGATTGTTAATTATAGCGCTGTGTCCTGGTTAAGCCTGTACCGGCTCTTCAGGTGTAGCACAGGACTTATATAAGTGTTAGAGATAATGCCACCAGACTCTGCCCTGCATAGATATTTGCCAGGCCACACATGTAATGCAGTTATGAAAGACTGTATTACGTCCAACTTTGGCCCATGATTTAGAGATTGTGGTTTGTAAAAATGAAAATGAACAGTTGTAAATTTACTGACCCACAAACAGACCAACAAATTCACGTCAATGTCTCACACAAAGAACCTAAACACAGAGCCAGCTCACATTCACTTACATTAAAAAGGCTTCAAAAATTAAATGAATCATTTTTGTGTTCGTCAAAGAAAGAAAGTTTGAAAAAACATGTTCAGGGTGAGTAAATAAAAGCTGAATTTCAGTTTTTAGGAAAAAATGTTTTTAAATTAAAAATGGTTAATTATAAAGCCAAAAAGCCATTTGTTTTCGGAAATGTATTGGTACATGTATACACAAATAAATGCTCATATACATATACACTCTGTAATATCTACATTACAGGCCTGTGCGCTCTGAATCCACCCACAACATCCTCTCAGTAAAAGCCACAATTTATGAGGAAAACAAATGTGGTTTGCACAACTGTGCACAACTGAATGAACTGTAATCGCATTATAAAGGCAGGTGAAATCAGATAGAGAATGTGTTGTGCTGAAAGACAAACGCTGTACATTAGAAATATTGAAGGTATTTTAATGTAGCAGCGTTATTTGTGGGTATTGAGTGGTGACTTTACCTGTGATATTACAGAGAAATGTGTGCTGACACAGATGTGCACCCTTCACCACGGTGCTCTTGTTAAATGTAATTAAGTGAAAACATATGCAGTATGGTTTAGTTTTTTAGCATCCACACACAACACACCCTGCCCACATATATCTTCATAAACAGTCATTAAACAAACCCTGGATCACACACACACACACACACACACACACACACACACACACACACACACACACACACACACACACACACACACACACAAGAGATTCTGTCATTTGGTCTCTTGTCTAATCATTTTGTTATGTGCATACGAACACACTGTTCAGTCTCTTGCTGAGATGTGGACATCATGACACAGGAAGGTCTCACAGTCTTTCACAACAACGATCTCTCATTTAACACTCTGACCTGCCTATTACAACATGTATAGTTTACAACAATTAACTGTAAATGTAAATGCTGCATTATGTTGAGCACTGCTGTGTTGCCATCTGTCGCCAAGGTACCACCCAGGGGACCGTCTCCTCACCCCTAGAGTGGAAACAGAGAGGGAAAACAGCCTAAAACTCTCTGATGCACACTCAACTCTTACATGTATCAAGTACATTTCACACAGACAAACACAGAGACAATAACATCTGAATGCAGGAAAGCTGTGGAAAGCTGCTCTTTTGTGAAGCATTAATCCAGCAGTCCTGCATACACAGATGCCACCATCACACGGCAGTGACAGACTGAAGAGTGAAGATGTCTGCAGCCAATCAGACACAATCACAAATGTGTCACATGACATGAAAGTATTCAGCTGTTGCATTCCTCTTATGAACATTATCACCTGATTCAAAAACAAACCAACAATGATTTACTTTTCCTGCTGCTTCATGACTATGAAGTTACTGCCACACCTTGTACTGTCTCCAAGATGCTCATTTTTAAACAATATAAGTTCACCATCCACTGTTACTTTATGTAAAAACAGTGAGAACATTATTTAAAACATTTTAAAGTATGACTTAAAGTGGGTGGGAAAATAATGAAAGAAACGTTACTCTGTTGTGTGAAGTATTTCTTTAAGTTAGAAGAATGCAGACAAGCATTAGCAGTGTAAGGTTTTCCCAAACTGCACTCTTATTTGAACCACACATAGCAGCTTTTAAAGCTGACCCAGTCTCTCAGCTCACACACAGAGAGAGACTAAAATAAGACAGGATCATTTCCATAATCCCTGAGTGTGACACACATCTCTCCAGCTGGACTGCAGTGTTAGCATGTGAAATTATGGTGTGGGGGGCTCAATGGAGATCCACAAAGCAGTGACAGAAACAGCTGATCCACAAAAGATGTCTGTTTAGCTGATGTTCCTGCCACATGCCCAGCTGCTTCCTGAAGCTGCAGCCCTGATGCTGCGTCCACATATATTCATATATTCTGTATGAAACCACTCCTCCAACGCCACTGTTTCCATCCAGCAGACAAAACACCTGAAGACCTACACGTGTGTGTGTCAGTGGGGCTTACACACAACATACTTTACAGTACAAATAAAATGTCTAGCATTAATAAGTGATGTTTAAGCAGACACAACCTATTCTAGAGGTACATATAACATTTTCTTTCTGTTGATCAGAAAGCTCAGAATAAGCCGTGACCTACTCATGTCACTGTTTACTGTGGTTTTCTGAATATTTATGTTCTAATGTGGTTTATGCAGCACCAAAAGATGTTTACAGTCATGTTTCCGCAGTACATTCTTGTGCACTGATGCAGGTGCTGATGCAGGTGAAGAAGACACAAAACAGACATGAACGCCACAGAGGAGTTTGTCTCTGATTATGAGAATAAAATTTTAGACGGCATGTCTGAACCCAGAGACAAACACACAGCTCTGTACACCCAGAAAAGCCACTCCACTTCCCCTGACTGCATTGCTCTCCTAAACGACAGGATACACAGGGCGCTATCTCTGGGTTGCACCCAGTTTGTTTTGCTAAGTTTGCTGTATGCAAACGTTTGCATACAGACGTTTCTCAAAACGTGTCACTGACAACTGACCTCGTACTGGCAACAGCATGTATATATATACAGCACACAGGTCTAAACAGAATGAAATAAACAGTGAGGGAGGAGATCAGACCCAGATGGTGCTGCTCTTGAATAAAGATGACAGGTTTTGATTGGGTAATGGAGTTATATTTGGAGTCAGATCTGAGACAGACAGACACTGAGAACCTAAAATAGTTCAAATATGTTTGGTCACTCTAATTTTTTTCTCTCCTTTATTCTGACAAAGTGTGTAGAGCTATAAAATTAATATCTTTTTAATCTGACTCATTTCAGATTACTGGGTTCATATCAGAAATCTGAGAAACAGGGCAGTTAGGCAAAAGTTTAACTTTAACCTCAATTTAATCTCATTGCTTTCTACTGAGATATGAATGAGATCTCATTGTTCTCATTTATACAGGTTTTGTCCTGTTGATCATTTAGGCTCAGTGTGAACAGATCTTATAGATGTTAAACTCTGAGCATGAGAAGTGTTTAGTGACGTCTTTCACTTCTGAGGCTACAGCACAAACTCATGTCATCTGCTCAACAACAGTGTGTCATTCTGAGAGATCCAGACCGGACAGAACAGAGAGAGAGACGTTCTCTCTCAACAAGAGGATGGAAACACCATCCTTTGCTGCCTGGTGCCCTTTGCCCTCCAGTGAGGGCAGAATTAACGGGGCAGCTGTCTCCTACAAGAGATGAGCTCAAAGAAACTCATTCAGACCTGCTACACAGACACTGACAATGCTGGTACACAGAAAGACCAAACTTCCCTCTCCTGTGTCGCAGAGCGAGCCGTGGACGTTTAGTCTGGCGATAACTAATACTGAACCATCGCTTTCAGAAGAAGCAGCTGTTACTTTACATGCTTGACCTTATAGTATGTTGAGAGGCTGTGATGAGCTTTTCATGCTCCTGTTTAGATCGCTGTTTCCTGTGTCTTCCCTTGTTTTCTCTTGTTGTTTACAGTTGCTGCCTCCGGGACTCTGTAGTTATTGCCCCCAGTCACCTGAGTACACACAGTCACACACTCTGTACAGGAAGCCTGATGTCCCTCACGTCCTGTAGTGTGTGTGTGTGTATGTTTGTGTGTGTGTGTGTGTATGTGTGTGTATGTTGGTGTGTGTGTGTGTGTGTATGTGTGTGTGTGTGTGTATGTTTGTGTGTGTGTGTGTGTATGTTTGTGTGTGTGTGTGTGTATGTTGGTGTGTGTGTGTATGTTTGTGTGTGTGTGTATGTTGGTGTGTGTGTGTATGTGTGTGTGTGTGTGTATGTTTGTGTGTGTGTGTGTGTGTGTGTGTATGTTGGTGTGTGTGTGTGTGTGTATGTTTATGTGTGTGTGTGTTTGTATGTTTGTGTGTGTGTGTGTGTGTGTGTGTGTATGTGTGTGTGTGTGATCCAGGGTTTGTTTAATGACTGTTTATGCAGATATATGTGGGCAGGGTGACAAATGAAGTACTGTACCTTTAAGAAATATAATAGAAATGTTAGTGTTTAGGGTGTTGGTGTACATACAATACTGTGGGCATCTTCACTGGTTTCTTTCAGCACAATAAGGCTCTTCCTGTGTTTACCCAACACATCTGACATTACTTCTGAATATGATCATGAGCTCTCATTCAACACCCACCACACACAGAACTCACAGCTCTGAAGATACAATGTTTGAAGATATTTCTGTAAACAGCAGATGATGGTCTTATTTTTAAAAACTTGAATCTTTAAGAAATCTGCTTCCACCTTTGGTTGTGTTTTTGTCTTTATGTAAAAGCATTGGAATATTAAAACCTCTGAGAGTCTCTCTCAAGTTAAACAGTTTTATTCAGTGTTTGTTGTTCTAGGTGCTCAATTCAGACTCTAATCATTCATATGTGCACAAGAATGATTACACACTTGTCAAAACTGTTGGCTGGCTCTTTCACACACAGGGCAGAGTTGACTAGCGAGAGCGGTTAGAATGTGTGGCTGCTCTTTTCTTTAATGACTAATTCTGGCAGAGCAACAGTGTCATTGAATGAGACTGTAGTGAACAGACAGAAGCGGCACGTGTCCACACAGAACTTCAGCTGAGATCAGAAGTGACTGTGCAGCGAGTGATCAACAAACTGTTCATTTATTTCTCACAAGATAAACCGTTTGACCTCTGAAGGTACAGTCACTCCATGTCAAAACTTTCTCTCATCAATGCTGGAGAAAAATCTCCAGCATTCTGACTGAATACCTCCCAGTTTTCAACAAAATTTTGTATCAAATTGATCAGTGGAAACAACCAAGAAAATGTTTTAACTGTACCACTCTAACCCACATAGCTTCTGAAAAACAGCTGAACCAAAGCACCCTCAGAAACGAGATGAACGTCGGTCCAGACTGGCTGTCAGAGACTGAGAGTAAACAAACACTGTTTTTTAAAGGAAAACAGATCGCTTCCACTTCCTCTGACATACAATGACAGGAAACCATTAACAAGAAGTGTTACAGAGAGCAGTGTGGAGTGTGTGGATCTCTAGCTCCCATCTTTCCTCCTTCAGTCGTGTGATAAGCACAGAGAGAGCGGGGCATCACAGAAGCACATATCAATCTGACAGCTTTCAGTGATTGTAAAGCAGGATTCACTGATGCTGGGTGAGGAACTGAAAATTGAATCCAACATGATGATAATAAAACTGCTGTGGAGCTGAATCACATGTTAAAGCGGCCTAAATCCAAATGAAAGATTGTCCAAACAATGTAACTAATGACAATATGATGATTAAAGCTTGTGGGAGAGTGATCCGAAAAAAATACTGAGAAAATACTCACACACACACACACACACACAAGCAACCAACACAATATGTTACACAATATTACACAAGCAATGAAATATGTCCTAAACATTCTGATTCATTATCCAAGAAGGTCAGCAAAGCTGATTTAATATTTTTCTGTGATTTTTTAAGTAACTATATATCCTACTTCATCCAAACACAAACTGCTCTGTTAACACACTAAAACACTCTTGTGTATACTCTGACTTTAAAGCAGGTTAAACATGGATAGTTAGTTGCCTTTTAGTTACTGCTCGTCATTCAAACTGACAGCACACTAACTGGAACAGACTGTTGGAGTAAGTTGGTGTTAAGCACTCTGGTCAAGAGCACGTGTAACATGTCTCAGAAACTCTCCAGGGTTTGCCTTGCTTTTCCAGGACTGAAGTGACCCACAACCAGCTGATTAGACAACTGCCTGCATTCCACACAAGAGATCTAACATTAATACAACAGGCTACAGTCTAGTGTAAAAAACCTGATTACATTTGATAACTTGTACAGCTGGTAAACATGGTCAGATGATGTAAAGATGTCAAGAGGGATTGTTAACCAAAGTTCTGTATAAATAAAATAACATGCAAATACTTGCATATACTAACATATAAAATAAACTATATCAAGTTACAATAAACTACATAATAAAATAAACTATATGAAGTTACAATAAGGACAATGCAAATCATTTTACAGCTCAGATAACAACAAAAACAGAACTGTACTTCTGTACACAATCATCTCACAAACAGCTGCATGTGTCACAGTATGAAGTAAAGACAGTTTTGCCTCCTGTGGAGCTTTTCTAAATTCATGTCAGCATCTGATGTTTAGTTATGATCTCGAGACGAAAGTTATATCAGCTGACCTTTGTGTTATGTTCCTGTCTGAGTCTTTTGAGTGTTCACGTTGGATCAGACATATTCAGGGTTCACATCTCTATTACTGGACAGACCTAACAAGAGAGAAACAGCTGGATTGTTTTATGATTTACATACAGTGGGCTAAATCTCAAGAGAAACAGACATCTCATTCTGTTCCCCATAATTAGCCTTCATAACAGAGATGAGTCTATTAGTCAGCAGGATTTCTCACAATACGCCTGTGGGAAGCAGAGCATGAGCACTACAGCTGAATTATACAACAAATGAGTGACACTGTGGCATTAGAAAAATGTATTTTATGCTCTGAACAGAGTGAATGCAAACTGACTGGAAAATGAAGCTATTATGTAAATAAAGTTTGACCATCTGTGAATGTATCTGTCCTGCGCTGAACTCACAGATAACACTGACAGACACCAGCAGAGAGAGAGAGAGAGAGAGAGACAGAGAGAGAGAGAGAGAGAGAGAGAGAGAGAGAGAGACAGAGAGAGAGATAGAGAGACAGAGAGAGAGAGAGAGAGAGAGAGAGAGAGAGAGAGAGAGAGAGAGAGGTGGTATGCAGGGAGAGGAACTTGAGCAGAGGTGGAGAGGTGTTTGGTTAAATATGAAATAAAGGACAGGAAGAAGACGTTGACTGACTGTGTCTCAAGACTCGTTTGTTTGTGTTTATTGATTGTAAACCTTGTTAGGTTGAAAATAAGTGTGAGCTCAAAGCCTGTTCATCTGTTAGCATGATAGAGCGCTAAAGAAACTCCACAGATGATGTATTACTGATGGAATCTATTAATATTGCTCAAACTATCTATCTGAAGTACTAAAAGTAGTTTAAGAGCTAGTTTACCTTAAAATGAACATTATGTCATTATGTACATATCCTTGGGTAGTTTTAAACTTCAATTCTTTCTTCTCTAAAACACAAATAGAAACAATTTGAAGAATTGTAATGATCAACAACAACTGACATTGTCAAGCCCCTGCAGACAGATGCTTCATTAAAGAAGTTCATATCATTTGTGCTCTGAGACCAGAACACAGCAGAACCGCATTAGTCTAACAAAACTCATCCAGAGCATCACGCATCATCATCAGAACATAAAACAGCCTTATATCAGCACTGTGATGATGATGAGGACATCGACCACTGAACTGATTATCTAATGAGCTGATTGTGTGTGACAATAGTGAATAACAGGCATGGTGATGCAACAACCTCTGCAACAACACAAAGAAGCACAGTTCTTTGTTTGGAGCCAAGGTGATGTCCCAGGTGCAAATAATAGTTTGTGTGTGTGTGTTCTGTTCTAATTATAGCCTGTCTGTTGTTCTAGAGAACGATCTCAAGCGCACAGAGGATTTTAAGGTGGTTACACACAAACTGCACTGGAGTAGAACTGGAATATCAGTATGTATAAAATTGGAATGTAACAAATATTGATCAGCACTCAGTGTGAATTCAAGGAGATGCTGAAAGATTTAGTGACAAAAACATCTGAATCTGTAAAAATCAAAAGAGAATCCAAAAATATGTTTCAGAGAACTTAGAGATCCTTTATGTGAATACTTAACACTGCTGCGAGGCCAAGAGCAAAATACAATGAAAGAGTCTTTAACACCTCCAGACAATGTGCTACTGAGAAGGACACATTTGCTACACAGACAAACTCCACAATGCTTAAATGCTCATGAATAAAGAGCATTCTCTTTCAGAGCAGATGTCTCTACTGGAGACTGCTTACTGTCCAGAAGAAGCAGCAACCCATAGATTATACAACACACGACACAGACTGAGAGAAAACAACCGACAATAAACACTGACCACTGCAGCCACTGTTTGTGTGTGTCAGATATATCTCACCCTCAGCATTCATTGTATCAGTAAAGCTATAAACAGTCACTGTCTCTCTCATCTCACATCACTGCCCATTCACACTGTCTGTTTAAAACGCTTATGATCAGTTTTACAGTTTTACAAGATTGTATAATCCCACAATTAAAACATCTTTCTGATTCAATTTATTTAGCCCACCTGAAAGGCTGCTTTAGAAGACATCGATTTCCACGGCAGGTTAAATGAAAACAGACAGTCATGTAGATTTTAGTGCTGCGGGTTCGAATGTTTAATGAGCACATTGATATGATAGAGAGGAGACATTTACAGCAGACACAGACAGACAAATACTGAAGCATTTGTGAAGGTTGAGAAACGTGTTTGTGCTACAGAGCTGTGGCATCACACAAGTCACACACTGCTGATTCTCCACATCATACATCCATACACACAAAGATCATCTGGGGAACTCATGAGGGACACGATCTGTTGATTTATCCATCCAGAATTCTCTAGGAGACTTGAGCATTCTGACAGTAGATCATTGACACATTACACACCTGTGGTCTTACTTCTGGTGATGCATAACTCAATTTAAGCAAATAATTTATATAACACACTTTCCCTAATAATGATCTCAGCTGGATGTATATAATATATAATCAGTATATATATATATATATAAACCGTATATAATCAGATCAGGTCTGAAACTTAAACTCTTTTCTATAGTCTCGTTTATGTCACAAGAGGAAGTAACTGCCTGCTGTTTGTTTCTACATCTTGTGGTGTGTGTGTTTATGAAAACTGAAACTTGTGTTTCACACACACAACACGATGTACAGCATTCAAACATTCACAGCCCCCATGAGAATGACTAACTGTGCAACATCACAGGAAATAATAACTGTTGAGAACACAGGCCCGACACAAACATTCCCATGCAATAAATAAAAGATGCAAAAAACAAACCAGAGAACCCTATGCCAGAGCACAGCCTTTCACTGAACTGTCTCAACACCAGAGGTTAAATGAACTGATAAAACTACATCCTGTTCCCAAATTCACCAGGAAACCCCAGCAGCAGTAACACATATACATACCATACAGTATACAGATCACAGAGATATATACCACCAACATGTGAATGTCATTGAAGTTCTCTCAGTAGAGGTAAGAAGAGATTTTTTTCTATGGAATGTACAGCAAATGTATGATTAATGGGTTTCACTTTTCATATTTATACCCTATGATACAAGAACAAGAAGAACAGTCTTGTTCCCAAAACTTACAGTCCCGAGTGCCAATAAATATGTGATTTTGCTGGTTTTGCACTGGAAACTTTTCATAAAGCAGAAAGTCAAAGGAAAGCTCAAACTACGACTGTTTCCTGTTTCAACCTCCTATCACTCCAGAGTATGAAGCCCTGCCTCGGGTACAACATCCCCCCCACAGTTTCCTAGAAAAGGGTGACAACAGCAGCCTGGGTCAGAGAAATAACAGGATTCAAACATTTGCATGGACAGGGCCGACTCCACGTCCAATTTCAGCACTGGCTCATATTCAAATGAGATTCGGTTAACTTAAGGTACAGGCAGTTGTGTTTCTGCCACAGTCACGCTGAACAAAGGTTGTGCGTTTCATTTATCTCTGTTATGTTGTCGAGTCTGTGTGACATTTTGTCTACAGGGTATTTGTGTTCAGTGTATGGCTTTGCAGAACAACAAAGGGATTTCTTAATACATGTGTGAGTGTGTGTATGTGTGTGTAAATGTGTGTTTGAGCGTGTGTGCTTATTTTCTACAAGCCTCAAGGTTTTTGATTCTTTTGGAGTTGTCTGATAACAACTGCTCTGACATCATCAAAACAGATAGAATTGCTCTGTTAAAAACTGCTATGACATCATATCAGAGAGATAATGATGAAGAAACCAAAAAAAAAATTACTTTACTCATTTACTTTACTCATTACAGTATTACTCATTTTGAATCATGTTTCTGAAATGGATCATATAATTTAAATATTAAATATTTAAATATTAAATATTTATTCCTAATTCAAAGCCAGATGAAAGCAGAAATAGCAATACAACTAATAAATCTATTGACTGTCAATTATAAGTCACTGTAGTTTTACTTCCAGGCTTCTGCTCTTATAATGGTTTAATATTAGGCAATAAAACTGTAAATTGTACACAAGACAAAACACTGTCTCTGGTTTGGTTGCAGCAGTGGTTGGGTTGTTGTTGGGTTGTTGCATCAGTGTTCTGGTCTGTGTTTGGGTCTGCATGCACGTGTTTACAGGAGATCTGATTGGCTATCTGTCTGTTGTGTGCTTGTGCTCCTCAGACGTGTGTCCTGCATTTATTTATACCAGACAATCATACACATAATCATACACATTATCAAACATACCCCCTCTCCACCTCACACACAAACATTGAGGGCAAGCTGCACGACCAGCCCGAGACTGTGTGTGTGTGTGTACTGATGTGGGAGGGCTGTGTATGGGGGGTGATGGGGTTGTGCCTCTTGGCTTGTTCTTTTGTATGTGTTTTGGTGACCACAGCTATAAACCATCCAGTTGTATGAAACAAGAACACACAGAAACACCTCTGCACACAGAACGTGTTTATCTGATTGTCACAGCACAGCATGTGGTTTCCAGGCTATCTGCTGTGTCCCACATTCTCACCCTGATGCCCCGAGCATCCTCAAACTCTGTGTGCAAATCTGATCATTATTATAAAAACAGCACCTCATTAATAAAAGATCTGTGGAGCTTTTTACCTGCCACTGCACACTCAGCACTCTCTCTCTCTAATGTCATTTTATTTTAATGTAAGCAAGACTGTTTCTTTCTTTATTAGGATACTTTTTAGGCTGTTTCCCACTTCTGCTCTATCAGCAAATAAACATGTATAAATTATACAAGTCAAAATAAACAAATAAGCTCACATTTGTCCTTATTTTTTCTATAAATATATATTTGTTGTAGTTGTCTTTACAGCTAATGCATCAGTGCTTTTCTGCACTGGAAAAGCAACAGTTTCATAAAATGACCCTTTTATGCCGTCTTAAAATATAAAAAAAAAGGCTTAAACATCAGAGATTTTAATCCTATCACCACAGATCTATAATATCATATTTCTCAATCTGTCTGAGGTAGAATGTCATCAACTGCTCCATTACACCCTGTATGAAAACCTGAAGTCCCTCATGAATCTGCTGTGGAACAGCCTCAGTTCTCTGAATCACACAGAAGATTGGAGCTCATCAAACATTTCAAGATCACATTCAGCAAAACCAGTTTCGTCTGGTCTCTGGAAAACACATGATCTTGTCATCACTGAATATGAACTGCAGGAGTTCCTGAAGAGTTCTCGCTACGATCTTCCTCATAACTCACTGTTTAAAGCACACTTCACTTTCTGATCATTGTGATTCTCTCCTGACACAATCTAGTTTCATTTTGAATTTGCTCTTATGTAGCATATACAGATTCTGCTTAAGGAGGCAACTTTCTTTTACACACTTTCACTCACTCTCTCCGAGCTGATCAAGTCTCACTCAGTCACATTCTCAGCAATGAAGCCATTGGTGTCTGAAATTTCAGGACTGAATAATGCAACATGCTCAAGAAATCATATTTACTCCAGCTAAAGCAGCATTAACCACCTCATTACCCTCTTCACTGTATAGTTTATTCACTGTATAAAACTATCCCGTGTTCTGTTATGGTACTGGGTGTTAGACACAGTGACTCTGGTGCTTGAGTGAGTTCAGGATATTTTGAAATAAGACAGTAAACAGTGAATGTATTTTTGAGCTGGTTCTTCTACAATATACATAGTAATGCCTGTGTATTTTATTTTTTGTATTCAAAATATTTGTCAGTTTCCAACACCCATAAACCTAATGTTTATCTGTTTCATATTTTTAATTTTTTCAAATTTGTCACAAACTGTAGTATGAACTGCTTCTGTAAAGATCAACTATTCAATACAGAATTTGGAAAACGTGGAAAACATGTTATTATTCTATTAGTGCATGTTTTGATGCATTTCCTGCACTAACTGAAAAATGTCATTGACCTGCAGGCTGTTGATTGCAGTTTCACTTGCAGACCACTATAAACAGGAAGCGTTTCTCTCGAAACGAGGTTTCAATGAGCTGAACGCTTGAAATCTGTTGACATGAATTCTCCCTCATTTCTCCTGTGCAGGCTGAAAGACTCTTCCTCAGAAAGTGTCTGTCCTCTCTCACGGCCCTGACTCCCCACACCAGCGGCCTTCACTTCCCTGCGGCTGCCCGTTCTCCTCACTCAGGAGCAAATGCTGTATGTATTTATAGACTTTTCTTGTACGAGATTGTGAAAAGGAACAAAGCCTCACCCGCACACTTCACCACCACAACATACACACGGGTGGGTTTAAAGAGTGCAGACAGAAACAGAGTTTAGTGTCCACTGCAATGCAGGGTGCTTTTGACAGCTAACATGGAATTGGGTAATTTCGGTGTGTGTTTCATCTCTAATTACTCATGATGCTGTTTATGAGAAAAAACTGAGATGTTAATGAGATCTTACTTATGGTTTAAAGAGCTCCAGAGGTTCAGCACTAACAGCTATAAGAATCATGTGAAGGTTAAGACTTCAGCATGTAAATTATTTTCCCCATGACTGAATATATGACATGATTCACGTAAGGTTCTGGGGTTTGATTCCCAAGGGAACACTTGTTGAACTCACAAACTTTTATAATTAATAAAACACTGCATGTCACTTTGGATAAAAGAATCTGCTGAATGCACAACTGTAAACGTGATTGTGCTCTGATTGTGTAATAAGTGTTACACAATCAGAGCACAATCATAGCACAATAACCATGCGGTTATTGAACACTGAGCACACACAATAGCTTCTGTCACACTCCACTGTAAATACAGTCACAGACATGTGACTCTGTAAATACAGAGTCAAACACCTCAGCAACAACAACAACTACACAAGATTCTTACACGACACACATGACAAAACCGGTACACACAGCAAACGAAACAGATTGATCTGAGTGAATAAAACTGCGTCTGCAGGTATCGAAACCAACAGAGGAACATGTTCATGCTCAGATGTTCAGAAGATCAGATGACTCTCCTAACATTGTTTAAAATAGAGCCAAATGTTTTAACAGCTGGTCAACAGTAAGAGTATAATGATACAGTTAATGTAGACAGCAACACATGAAAACAGTTTGAGCTTGTAGACTTTTGAATTTTCATGGCAGACTTTGGTATCTTTACAAACATAGTTTAACACTTTTTTGAGATATCTTCTGAAACTCCAGAGGAAACATATGAGATTACCTGGAGAAACATCTGAGAAACAAAAGACCTAAACAAAATTCTCAATTTTCTCTCCATTTAATCTCATTTCTGTGTCCTTTGGTGATGTCTGTTTGTTTCTGACACTAGAGTGCAGTTTACAGATTTATAACCAAACGTCACGCTAAATCTTTGTTTAAACAGTCAACATAAAGAGCAGATGTGTCCTGATCTTCTGAGAACATCTTTTACTTAATGATGTGTGAACAGTCCTGTTTCTGAAATGCTGAAATTAAAACCAAGTACTGAGTGTGCGGCAAAACTCAGTGTTTTGTTAAGTGTGTGTTAAGTCTTGGCACTTCAGGAGAAGTTGGTCTGTAGAAGACAGAGCATTATGGATATGTTGGGGGGTGTTGGGCAGGCAAATGACAGTGGACAGAAGATGCTCTGAAGCCCAGCAGGTGTGTTTCTGTTTTGGGTAAACTGTATAAGGTCCTGCTGTGATATATATGCAGTCATGGGAAAATGTGAATAGTCACAAGAGCTGCTTTTGTTATATTTTACTCATTCGTCCTGCTGCATGATACAAGATCTTATGCAGGATCCATGTAAAAATAACTCCAAATTCATTTCTGGGTGTCACATATAAAATGTGCTGATATATCTGCGATTATAAAGAAATGATTAACTGCGAGTCAACAACAGCACTGCTAAAATACACTCACATGCAAAAAACATTTGTGATAATCCATCTAATTGTCACAACTCATTATTGTGTCATATATTTACTGGGAGTGACTCTTGTAAGGTAACCAGCTCCCAAACCAGTAACTTGTGTGAAGTGACCTGAAGTGTCACCTGAAATAACTCCTTCTCTTGTAATGGTCTTACTCATACTGTAGAGAATTCATGCCTACATTGCAAAGCACTGGTGAAAACAACGTCCCAGCCCTTACTAAGAATTCAAAGAAAAACACAATGACAAAAACAACAGTGTTGCACCAATATCCCGCTGCTCAACAGAGAGCAACAGAGAGAGAGAGAGAGAGAGAGAGAGAGAGAGCGTGCAAGGGGTCATTTTAAAGCTAAGTAAACAAGGTAGATGAAGTGTTTCTGTAACTGCATTGGAGGGGGTGGATGGACAAGAGTCGGATCAGCCAGAGCAAAGCAGAGCAAATGAGTGATAAAACAGCTCTGTCATGTAGGTGTTTGGATTGGATGAGAAACAGATCTTCAAGCTCACAGCTTTGCTAATTGAAATAATACCATGCATTCAAAGCAGAACACATGCTGGAGGTCATTCCTGTATCTCCTGTACACTGAGACGATGAACATCCAGCTGCTTCTGATGGAGAACAACAGTTACATCTGCTAGACAGTATAGCTGAGTCAGTTTGTGAAGTTTAGGTGAACAAAAATCACTCTGTCTATCATAATTACTCCTCTGTCTCCCATCATGTGTGTCCCAAACCTCCTAACATCTCAAACCTACTAACATCTCAAATCTCTAACACTTCAGAGCTGCATGACTCCGTCTCAGTTGCTAACAGATGATCATAAACTTACACTCAAGGTCTGGACAACAACACAAAACAGCAGCAGAACCAAGATGTTCATTTGGCCAGAGATAATCTGTGTCTGCACATTCACCAGTGCTGACCTCTGTAAACAGAGAGCCATTGTGACAAAACAGATGTTGATTCTCTGTCCTCCTAAACAGACAAGCCCAGTGTTCAGGCAAATAACAGTGGCCTGGATTTTAGGTCTTGCCATATTATACCAGCTTGGTGAAGAGCATCAGAAAATAAACTCATCGAACAGCCCAGCCATACATTATCAGTGTGTGTGTGTACAGTATTCAGTGCAGTGTTGGTGTATGATCTAACACTGACAGTAAACTAACATGCTCTCACCGCCCAGCCGGTCTCAGAATAACAGCAGCATCCCTCCATCCACACACAGAAACAGCTCTGAACACTCATCTTCAAAAGCAAGATTTCATCCGTCTGTCTGTCTGTCATTCAGCTTTGGTGACATGGTAAAATAAGCCTTTACACAGCCAAGTATACATACATGCCTTACAAAAACTAACCATAGTTTGCTTTGTAGTAAAGCTGAGCTTATACAAAGAGTACACTGATGCACCAGAAACCAGGGTTACTGCACTTTTACTATAATAATGCATGGATGAATAAATGGTTATTTAATAAGCATAGTAAACTATGACATGTGGTTAATATTTGTAATGTTATTTCCTGCTCACTTTAAATCACACACACAAACAGCAGCACTGTGTGAGACAGAGATACTGATCACTGAACAGCAGAAGAGCGCCAGTGAGAGCTCCTCCTCTCGCTTCCTCCTGTATATAAGCTGGAGATCACCCAGAAAACAGATCTGTCTGAGAGTGAGCTCTGTCTGAGAGTGAGCTCTGTCTGAAGTGTGAGATCTGTCTGAGAGTGAGATCTGTCTGAGAGTGAGCTCTGTCTGAAGTGTGAGATCTGTCTGAAGTGTGAGATCTGTCTGAGAGTGAGATCTGTCTGAGAGTGAGCTCTGTCTGAAGTGTGAGATCTGTCTGAGAGTGAGATCTGTCTGAAGTGTGAGATCTGTCTGAAGTGTGAGATCTGTCTGAGAGTGAGATCTGTCTGAGAGTGAGATCTGTCTGAAGTGTGAGATCTGTCTGAAGTGTGAGATCTTTCTGAAGTGTGAGATCTGTCTGAAGAGTGAGATCTTTCTGAAGTGTGAGATCTGTCTGAGAGTGAGATCTGTCTGAATTGTGAGATCTGTTTGAGAAGATGAGGCTTCACCTGTCGGAACATCACCTGTGATTCTTCAGCGCTTCTTCTTCAGTAAAGCTGTGGGTGAAGTGGACGAGGTGAGAGATGTTATGAACGAAACTCAATGGCTGTGTTCTCATACGTTGTGGGCTGCCTATGTAGACAGCATGTGGGGCGCGTGCTGCAGTTTTGGCCGTCCTCTGCAACCGTGGCGATGCCCAAGAACGCAGTCTAGATAGGCAGCTCACTAGGTTTTGAGACACAGGTAGGGTGCATGCTCAGGCTGATCTGTTGTTTCTTCAGTCGTCTGCTGTGCGTTTGTATTTTGTACGCAAGCTGAATACAAAGACAAATATGCGTTTCTATTAACAATGAACACGACCAGTTCTTGTACTAATTAAAGCGAGGCATTTTCTCTGGCTTTGTTGGGTACATATCAACCCAATATTTTCATTGTGTTTGTGTATGTGTGAGCAGTTCTGTGTTCTTCATAACACTCATAATACTCCGTTTATGATGTTTCTGTGTGGAGCAGCCTGATTCAGATCTTGTGTATGATGGGCTACAGGGTGCAGAAGAGAAACCTTCTCTTAACTGTACAGTTAAATGAAGACAAGCTGAAGTTGATTCTTCTTTCCACATGATGACTTACTCTAAACACATACTACACAACTGAGTAAATACTTACAGAAAGCATCAAGTGTTGTTTATTTATCACCACACACACACACACACAGACACTAAATGAAAACTGCACATAACAGCTTTAGTTTACATCCATTGACTCAAAGTGAAACAGTTTTTAACTTCTGCAGTTAATCTCAGCGCAGTTCAGATCTAATCTCTTTCCTCTTCTGTTATGAAGGAGATTCTATGGCAGAACATATGATGATGCCAGTGAACCACAGCCAGGGAAACGCGAGTCTGCACGGCTACCAGATGGGCCTGAACGGAGGTCTGCAGACGGGCCTCCAGCAGCACGGCCCCCCGGCCGGCCTCAGAGCCATGCCCAACAGACAGATGATGCATTATGGGGCAAGGTCTCAGGGAAACATGGAGGCCGCCATGCGCCAGCGGGTCAGCATGGGTGGACTTATGAATGGACAGATGGGTCACCACCAACTACAGTCCACTAACATAATGTACAACAGTCAGGGCCAGTCTCAACAACAACACATTCAGCAGCACCATCACATGCATCAGGCGCATCAGCCATTGCAGCAGCAGCAGTACATGAGCGCAGGTCTCTCTTCCCAGCAGCTCATGGCCAGCATGCACCTTCAAAAACTCAACACCCAGTACAACACACACCCACAGGGACACATGAACGCCAACCACATGGGTAACAGCCCACAGTTCCACATGGGTCAGGCACAGCTGGCCAACATGCAGCACATGCCTGGACCCGCTCTCAGTTTAAACGGTATGGATGCAGATTTAATTGACGAGGAGGTTTTGACCTCGCTGGTCATGGAGCTTGGACTGGACAGAGTGAAGGAACTTCCTGAACTTTTCCTGGGACAAAATGAGTTTGACTTTATCTCAGACTTTGTAAGTAAACAGCAGCCCAGCACAGTCAGCTGCTGAGTCTGGGTCACATGGACGGTGGGAGTGTGATGCTGTCAGAGAGAGCGTTACTCTTTTGATGCTATATTTTTATGCGTGATCAGTCTACTGTCAGGACTACAGTTCTGCTTCTTTCTGGCTGGAACACAAACCTTGTTCTACAGATGAATGTAACATTTCAGAATTCAGTGCAATGTAAAGACACTCCACACCTGTTTGTGCAATTCATTGTCACATCTAAACGAGTTATTTATTGCTTTATCAGATGTATTAACATAGAACAATCAAGCAGTAATGACATCAAAAACCTGTGGCTTATGGGAAATTTTAGTTTTGATAACAGGGGTGTTAAATATATCCTGCACTGATTATTTAGGCCAGAATTTTATTCATCTAACAGCTGTATGATCCAAAACTGTAAGTGTAATGTAGATTTTCAAACCATTGCTTACTCAATTCAATAGTGGTTAATGCCTCTGCCATTATAACTGGTGTCTGAGCTTTAGAGCTGCCTTAATTCCATTCGCTTTTATTTATTTGTCCCCTCCATCCCACCGTCTAGGAAGGCTCAGATCTGTGTGTGATGTGTTAATAAAGATGGCCACGTTTTGAGTCTGGCCTAATTTTTCATCAATCTCTGATCTTATTTGTGGAACTGAAAGGGGACACACTGTCTGTTAATGGTAAAATGTGTAAAGCTATAAAGCTTTGTGTTGTGTTAGATCATGAAAGAAGAGACGAAGAGTCCAGGTTGGAGATGAGGAGGTTTTTTATTACATACACTATTCAAGTGTCAGCTTGGAAAGAGAGTACACAGAAATCACAACTACATATATCTCTCTGCCTGCTCAAGCATTTGGCATATTTCTCAGTTCCCGGGTGCAGCATGAAAAGAATGGAAATTTATAATACTACTAACGTCCCCACAGCTGGTTTGTAGAGTTAATATGATTTTAACACAAAGATTTGTGTCCTGAAATATTTCAGACCTTTGCAATTCCCTGGTCATACAGTTAAAATATACACAGATTTTTCTCCCCTATAATTCCCACAGTGTCATTAACTGATGTTGAAATATCAGTCTGTGGAAAAATGGATCTCTTGCATCTCTTTGCAAAAAAACAATATTCTAAGAATTATTGGTACAACCCGTCTGGTTCCACTAATGACCTTTCTTCCTTAAAAAGCATTGTTTCATGCTTAATAGGAAATGATTGAACTGCTCATTTGTAGCTAGTTCTTCATACCTCCTCAGTCAGTTTTAAATTAGGCTTTTAATACCAGAACACGCCAGTGTAACTGCAAGCATGAAGAACAAACCTTTTACCTACAATAAAGCTGTTTGTGTTTAAAGAGGAGGTGATGGAGGCTCTCCAGGTTAATATGTGCTTACCCTGACATTAGTGAGTACATGCACTCTTGGCCTCTGGTTATTGTTCTGGGAATGAAGGCCAAAGTGTTTATGTACAGACATGCTGTGGTGAGGGGTTCTGGGTAGAGGGAGGGGTGCAGATTGTTACAAATGGTTAACTCTGTCACTTCCTGTTTCCCTCAGCCAAGGAAGGGTTATAACAAGCAAGACTTGTATAGGATTCTTCTCTAATTGATCTAATCAAAATCAAAACAAGCCATACCAGTCCAATCTACAGTCTGTGGAATCAGATGAAATCCATTCACATCTTCTCTGTATCTGATATACAGAACTGGAACCAGTTCAGAAGATCAGTGTTGTGTTGGCCATCTAACCTTGTGCTCCCACTGAAGAAGTGTGCATTCACATTCACAATATCCTAATGTCTCCTGCTTTTCATGGATCCATCATTCCCACCAAAGATCCATCCAGTCTCAAACATAGACACCGCAGAGGCCCATTATCTGTGCTCAGAGACTTTTACATTTATTCTGAGCAATAAAACATACTTTATATTAAATGTGTCCATAGTTTTATGTTAAAATTAGAAGGGTGAATAGGAGGAAAGAATACATCTTTATGTATGTGCTCTTCAACCAAGCGTTTGTAGAAACAGGAGCATAATTTATTAACTTCACACTTAACACATTGTCTGATAGAGTGTTTATAACCTTTATGAACTGAAAAGTCTGCATTTTATAAAATAACCCAGATGTTGTTTTGTTTGCATCTACGGAGAGCTGGTACTTACCTGTAAACAGTTGTAAGCCTGACATGTTTGAAATGACACGTAATCGAACTTTCTGAGGTAGAGACAGCTGAAGAGAAAGTGATGCTTTTGACCGGAGTGGTGCGGTTTTCAGCATGAGGCTGTATCACTAACCTCACATCTTCTCTGGGGAATTCAGATGTCCTCTCAAACTTTGCAACTGAACGCACAGATAGCAGAGAAATACAGGTGTGTGTGTGTGTGTGAGAGTGTGTGTGTGAGAGTGTGTGTGAGAGAGAGTGTGTGTGTGTGTGTGTGTGTTGAGTGAGTGTGTGTGTGTGTGTGTGGTGGAGAGAGTGTGTGTGTGTGTGAGAGAGAGAGAGTGTGTGTGTGTGTGGAGAGAGTGTGTGTGTGTGTGTGTGTGTGTGTGTGTGAGAGTGTGTGTGAGAGAGTGTGTGTGAGAGAGTGTGTGTGTGTGTGTGTGTGTGAGTGTGTGTGTGAGAGTGGGTGAGTGAGTGTGTGTGTGTGTGGAGTGGAGAGTGTGTGTGTTGGGAGAGTGTGTTGTGTGTTGGAGGTGTTTTTTTGTGTGTGTGTGTGAGTGTGAGAGAGTGTGTGTGTGTGAGTGTGTGTGAACAGGGAGAAGGCAGGTGTGTACAGATAACACCTCAGATTTACAGGCTGTCTGTTGGACAGGAACTGGGTTTGTCCAGTTACTGCTTTCAGTTCTTAGCTGATTGGTGAACACAAAGCAACAAGCACTGCAACACTGCAGGCATTTCCATAATTTATCATAATTATTTCTACAGAATTAGTTTTTTCTTTGCGAAACCTCCCTGGGGGGAACTAGACTAGACATACAGTAAGCAGGGTGTGACAGGAGACATTACTGTTGACGGTTGAGACTGAGGCCACCCACAATAATCTTTAAACACACTCTGAACAGCTCTTGGTTCACTAGAATCAAAGCAAATGACAAGATCAGAAAACAACAAGAAAACGTTTGCCCTAAATAAACAGCAAAAGAAAGAGCAGGTCAGTTACTGAAACTGAGAAGGGTATTCTGGGAAACTGTGCGCCGGGTTTTACCCAGGAGCTGTGCGGGGTTATGAGACCAGCCTGCTGCGGTATATCACGCGTTCAGCGATTTCTCTTTCTTACGCAGCTTTTCTGACAGCAGTTTGTGTTAGAGGTGTTTACTAACTCAGCTCCTCATTCTGACATCATATCTGTGAAAAGAACATCAACTGTAGTGAACTTATGTGTTCTGCAGGCTGACACAGCAACATCTAGCATTCATTAAAGAGATTCAACATAAGCGTATATGTAGAGTCAAACTCAAATGTCTGGCTCAGCGAGACTCTTAGTTATCAGGCAGAAATCATGTCTGGTCAGTGGAGGAGTGCACATTCATTCAACAATTCACATTCATATCTGGAGCAAAAATCATGTGGCAGTTTTATAGAGTTTGCTCAAATGCTTAGTGTGAACACCAGATCAAATGCTGCTTTCTTCAGCCTTCCCTAACATAGAAAAAGCTTGGATGTTTTGTCAAACCTATCTTTGTTTAGGGATTATAAAGTCATTGTTCTGTGTTCTTAAAAAGACATTTAACTTCAAGATATTCTTCTAGGTAAATCTTTGGAGCCTCAATGTTTAACAGTATATCAATATACGTACACTTACACTCATACAGGTGCTATACAAGTGCTCTAGTGTGCACTCCATAGACTACAAAGCCTGTGATCTTGAACGTGTAGGGAAAGGCATTTCCTGTGTATGAATTTGATTAGTGAACATCAGAACAGTCATGAAGGAGAAACTGTGGATGTGGATTTTTGGAGCTTTCAGATCACTATAGTTTGGATGACCTTTAGCTGGGCCCTACAACAGCCCTGTGCAAACTCCATTCAGAGTTATTAGTGAGCCACCATTCGGTTTATTATTCGTGCATACAGACACCTTCAATGAATATTGATGTTCTGATTTGCCTTCACACATATCAAGACCTTTTCTTATATTGGATGATGCAAATGATGTTGTGTGTCTAGGCAGGTCATGGCACAGAGTGTGTGGAATTCTGTCCGATGATCTCCGTCCGCTCAGTGACTTTCAGCCCCTCCCTCGGTATGTTTATCTCGGGCTTTTGAAGTTAAGGGCACTGTGTAAATTCATGTTCCTGTGTGAAGCTGCCTCAGTTAGGCCAGCTTTAACACGCCTGGGCAGGAGTGGAACTGTTTGTTGTTTGTCAATGTGTGTGTGTCTGTGAGGAAGGGTTTACGCTCCTGTGTGTTAATCTTACAGGTGAGCACGTGGCTACCGCTGTCACTCAGCTGTACCAGCAATTTTCTGAGCTGTAACATAAAGAATCTATGAGCAGATGGACACCACTGACCTTAAGGATCCAGGCAGGGTCATCCAAGTGAGTATTCTGTGGGTCTCCAGTGTACAGCAGCAGAATTTCAGGTACACTATTCTGGCAGATTGAGAGGCCATGTGGGTTAGAAATGAGCTGCTAAAATTACAATCACAAGTGATGCACAACCACACAACATTTCCCAAACATCTGTAGACAACATGGCTTCTCACAACAGCACCAGAGAGCAACAGAGGTGGTCAACAACAGCTATCAAGAGCACCAGAACCCAGAATATTCTTTAACATATTCCTGAAATCAATATTAACAACCAGTCATGAGACATTTTAAAAACACGACGTATTGTTTGATTACAGCTAAACTCCATGTTTTCATTTCATTTATTGATTGAAATATAGTGAGTTTAAATCTGACAGTGGGTAAACAAGCATTCTCTCTGTCAATGACTGTATGAGGCACAAATACTCTTTGTGATGGACATCTGTACAGGTTGTATGAATGCACACTGAAACTGTGATGGAGAGGGGCTTTCCACCCTACAGACTGCAGGAGTTTAAGAGTCACGACGTTGTTCTTTGCACTGTCGTGGTATATCATCATGTGTGCACACACTCTTTGACTGAAAGATTTGGTCAAAACGTTGCACCCTCAAATGTGCCTTCCTGTTTGTTGAGAATGTGGTAAGATTTACAGTACGATACATCCCCCCTTCTCTATATGTGCACCCATGACAGTTTAAACTGCCACAAAAAACACAATACAGACTTTCACTCAATATGAGTTCTATTAACTGATGTAAATGTACTGAAATTCACTCTACAGAAACAAAACACTCAGTATTTGAAATCAAATCTCTGAGCGGTAGTGTCATGTGTTCTTCACAGAACACTGATCTGTTAACTAGTCACCTCTGTACTGATATATTAAGTTTTACCTGTAGCAGAACTTGTAACTGCTCATATCCTTTCTGGCATGTTACCTCAAAGTATAAGAAAAGCAACAAAAAGGTTGTGCTGCCCCCTCGTGTTTGAAAATGGTATCAAGAAAGCCTGTAAAACAGAAAAACTGCAGGAACATACAGAAGACTTCATCATTTTATTTAAAACAGAGTACAACACTCTGACTGTTTGTATGCTACCGTACTGTATAAAGACTTCAAAAGTACAAACAACATGAAGACAATGTAAACATCAACATGACATAAACTCTGTGTGTATTAGCAGTAAACGTGCGTTCACACTAGACTTTTCACTAGAACCCAATGAGAAAAATGTCTTTATCCTCACGTAACCAAAGTCTGACCTGCAAACCTGTGTGACAGAAAGTCCACCAACCAGAAGATCCAAACATCACGAACTGAGCTACTGACTCCCCACAATGACAACTAACGTAGCTACAAAAAAGTGAAGTAGATAATTTATTTTAAAACATTATTAGTTAAAAATAATTAAAATAAAACCTATTACTCAAATATGTTGTGAGGCTTAATTTCATATGCAAAAGTCTATTGTGACGGCACTTGAAACGGATTGTGTGTAAAGAGTTTAACAGTCTGTGAGTGAGGCGTCAGTCTGGTGTGCTTTCCGGACTGATCTAGTGTTTGTCTGCAGCGAAATGAAGAAAATCAGTCCCACATACAAACGTTATAAAAACACCCTCACTGATGAGGGCTGATAAAATATACAATTAAACGTACATCAAAAACATTGAGGCCTAAAATTGGCTTATATACAGTCAAGTCCTTGGCAAGGCCACAAACATGTAAAATGTTATGAACAATACAGCCGTAAATACAATGCGAGAACAACTGGGGAATTCCTTTTAGAGACGTATGGCAGTGCTATAATTAATCAACAACAGAAAACAACAAGATGTATTAATTAAGGGAAGGAAAAGAAATGTGGGCAGGGCTTAAAAGTGTGCCGACACTTGCTACAGTACAGCAAGGGGATGTACATATCCCAGCATGCCGTCTTCAAATGTGCTTGGAAGGGGTACAGTTGAACTGATTCAAGCTCCCTCAACGGCCCTGTTTCAGTCTGTCAATATGGAAGATGAGTTTGAGGGCGGGACCCAACTTCAGCCCCATATATTTCATCATGACTTCACTGCGGAGCAGAAGCAGAGCCTTCCCATCAATTTCCTGCAATACAAGAGCACCACCCAAACAACACGCATTTAAAGATCAGCAGAAACTACTGCAGAAACAGAGAAACAAACTCCATCAAGCCCAAACTTTAAGTGTCTTGAGTGACAATCTGTGCTTATTCTTCAGATTAAACTCCAGGTTGTTTAAAAGTACAATCATAATGTAAAAGGAACTAATTAACAAGAATACCATATAGACAAGCTAATATAACCATTTTTGACATCTATGTCTTTCTCACACACAGGTCATCAATTACTGTACTCCCATTGGGCCTTCATTAGATGGGAGTTGTAAGAGCAGTCACACTGCAGAACTACTGTCTCAGTAAGTCTCCAGTTACCATGCAATGAGTTTCACAGGCTGTGTTTGTTTCTCACGTGTTTGCGAAAGAGGTCGGCGTGAGGTGCGAGCTGAGGGTCGAGGTCTCTGATAAACTTCATGACGTCCTTTACTGTCCACAGGTTTGGGTCCTGTCCGCCGGGTCGCGGGCTTTCTGTCGCACTCAGGAAACGTTCTGAACGGTCAAATGCATGCAGGAGTTGTTAAGGCTCAAAGCTGTTGACATTGTATTCAATCATTATATGAATACGGTATTAAAATGATAAATATAACATGAACATTTATGATTAGATTAGTCTGTTGGGGTGTGTGACTGCGTGTTCAACTACATTCGGCTGTGTATACACACCTGCCGAGCCCAGACGCTGTAGCTGCCCCGGTGAGCTGCTGCTCTGAGAGAGAGGTCGCATGTGTCCGGGAGACAACTGTGTTTTCTCCAAGATATCTGAGTTACTGACCCCATTCTCTGATTGAACACAAACACACCTTCATGTAACACTTACCATAAAGCAATTAGTTCAAGGCACAGAAGTGTTTATAAATCCAAGGCTACAACCATAAATTGTAATTGTATCTAAACATCATGTGCTGCTGCTCGATGCTAGTTTATTAGTGTAACAGTGTAAAATACCTTCTGATGAGAGACGGCAGTTTTTGGCTATTTTGTGCGGTACAGGATTGTTCTCGTAGTTGTCATGCTGCAGGAAGCTCTTAGATCCTCGACCAACTCTGGAACTCAAACTTTCTGTGAAGCTACTCCTCTCTGCAAGATACACAAGCCATCTTCACATTAACAAACCTCAAACCGCCAGCAGTGAGGCACATCAGCAGCAATGTTCTCATACGGAAGCACTGGCGGACCTGTGTAAGTTCTGCTGTCATAGTGAATGTCTCTCAGAGGGACAGGCTGACTGCCAAACAGGGCCTCACACTGCAGGCTGTGACAGAGTTTCTCCAGGAAGCGCAGCAGGTACGTCACGCTGTTCACCACCGGCAGCGTTACAGTGTGATACTGCTGCTCAAAGTACGCTGTGGGGTAACAGGAGTAAAGGTCAGGGGTCAAGCAGCCAGGTTAGAGGTTACTGTTAATTTACCATCGTTACACTTCAGTTTGATAGCAGTGATGTCTAAAGTAGAATAAGTGCTATAAGTAACTTTTTTAAGGTACATGACAACTAACTCCCATTAATCACTTCATTCATCAGCTGCAAAGGATGAGCAGAATGTCTCTGTTCTGAAAGTGTCTTATTCCACACAGTGATGAGAGTGAGCTGTGCGTCTCTGCACATGCTGACCTGATACAAGTTCTCCACCATGACCCGGTTTCAGACAGGAGAACACTACACTCTGATTATGTGCACAGTCAACGCAGGCCTGAACACACTGCTGCAGAACCGAAGACACTCGGCCCGGGCCAAAGTGATCTGGCAGAGACTGGACCCGCCGCACGTCCAGATAAGGACCCACCTTCCCATACTTATCCAGATACACACAGACTGAGATGCACAAATAATGTCAAAGTAAGAGAAAACGCAGTGTAGCAGGTTGAATTAATAAACTAATAAACATTGTTTTCAGAACGTGGACTGTCATAAATCAAGGGAAATTAATAAGTATATTATCAAGTCTTTTATGAAGACTATTGCAGTACCTGTAGGTGCTTGTAGGGCAGCGCTGGGTATGGTGGCATTGTCAAGCGGAACTGAGCTGGTGTCTGGCTCTGGAGTGCAACTGCTTGGGGAGGTTGGCATAGGGTTGGACATCAATCGAGGCTTTCTCTGTATGCAAGATAAAAGATTTTGTATAAATATCCCTGCACCATTTTTATTTCTTTTGATTCTGCAGAAGTTGCAAGAGCCCCACCTTGCTGCCCGGTTTGGGGCCTCTCTTTTTTGGAATCTTGATTGGTTCTGTCTGGTTCTGCTGTACCTTCTGGATCCAGTTGGCTGGAAGTCTACCTCTTGGTCTTCCTGGACCTGCAATTGTACCTTCTAGCCACGCCATCCTCTTGGCCCAGCCCAGCTAAAAGACAACATAAAGACACAATTTAAACACATTCAAACTCCTCTCTATAACTGTGTTGTACACACAGAGATCCATTACTGATATCATAAGGACCAGTACCAAACGGACATGAAAAGAAATGACCCTAGACACCAGTGTACCTTTCTTCCAGGTTTTGGGCCTCGTTTCTTGGGGATTTTAATAGTTTCCAGTTCTGTTCCAGGGTGGCTTATCTGGGAACCAATTGTTCCATTTTGACCCCAGAACCCAGCTAGTTTGGTTTTCTTGCGGCCAGGTTTATGTTTTTTTTTGGGTGGTGGTCTGCCTGGTGTAGGGGGCATGGCCATCCCCTCTACACTAAAATCTGGCAGGGCACCAAGTGCACCTAATGCCTTTGGTAACCCCACTACAAGAGAAAGAAAATAAATGATAAATGTAACAGCTGACATGTGATCGGAAACAGGAAGTAACCAACAGTTCTGTACTTTAAGTAAAGTGCAAATCAGTTTACGTGAAAAACACAACTTGTAGCATCAGATAAGACAAACAATAAGACTGTGTGCAGAGCTCTGCTGACCCATTTTTTGGCATCTTAAAGATATGAATTGTGTTACACATTTTTGGTGCTCGTGACCTCTAAGTACTACAGAGATAAACAGAAGAAGAGAGGTATAGAGACAGCACAACAGAAAGAGAATAAAAAAAAAGGGAGAAAGAGATTTTAAAGGACAGAAAAGCACAATCCAATGAGGCATTTAAACACTTTAACAGCACAAAAGCCTTATCAGCAGTTTGTGCTAAAATGAGACCAAAAGAATCTGATTTGTAAACAGAGTAAGCACAACAAAACTAGAAGAACGACCCAAACCTCAGGAGATGAGACACGCACAGAGTTCTACAGACCTGTTAAAGAGTCCAGGATTGCAGGAGTGAATACAGTACCTCACTGAAAGAGGCTCAGTTTCTCCTGTCACAGTGTGTGTCAATTTGTGGCATCTTACTCTCTCACCCAAATCACTTCCTTCCTGTCCCTCAGTTTCAGTGTGAAGCTCTGTTGAGTCTGTTAGTGACAGGACAGCCACAGATGGTCTTCTAGCATTAATACAAATTCCTTTGTGCACAAATAGTTTGTTCACGTACTGCAAAATAACACTGGCTGCACTCAGAAACACTCAATCTGATTTGCAAATTCCCTTTAATGACATACTGACAAGTTTCTGGATTAAATCAGTCTGACGAATCTGATTCAAAAACAGAATTCTGCAGCAAACACTAACAAACACGCAGTCCTCTTCCTAATCCTCCTTCAAACCTAAACACATTCACATACAAACAGCATAACAAGCTGCTCACTCAACTAGCTGTAAAGTTTCAGTGTTCTACAGTAAGTGATGCTCCTCTTGATACAGTCCTGAAAACTCTCTTCCAAACTCTCTGCTCACATCATGTTTGAGTGATTCTCACCTTTAGTTCCTGGCGGCTGCAAGTTGTCTCCGGTGAGCTTGCACCAGCCCACAGGGAAGATGTCTCTGGAGTCATAGCGGCAGTAATAATCGAAAGCGCCACGCCAGCCGTCGAAGGTGACCAGCACCTCCACCCCCCGCAGCTCACCCACTGTTGCCGGACAGATGAAGTGAGGGTTTTTTCTGTCCACTGCCTCCAGCTTCATCCCCACTTGAAAACAGTTTTGCTCCGGGGCTGGCGGCTCCTGCTGAGGGCCAGAGAGAGGGACAAAAAGATTGAGACACTGAGAGAACGAGAGGTTTACAAACCAGTAAAACAAAGCAAAGATGGGACACGTTTTGAGTTAAAAGACTTAATAAAGCTAAGACATAATAAAATAGGCTCAGACATATTAAAACTGTGAAAACACACACAGCCAAGACGTGTGTGTTTGCAGCATGTGACAGATACCTTGTGAAAGATTCGAGCTGGGGCCATTTCTGCTCCATTGAGTGTTTTTAATAAGAACATGGGCCATGACGACGCGTTCAACCGAAACCCTAAAGAACAGATTCACAGTCAATCCTCACTCAAAAGTGTGTAGAGAGGATGTGGCATTAATCTAAGTGTGGTAACAGGGTCGGACCGAACCACATTGTGCTTTAAGTAAAGCATAAGACAGCTTTCATCTGTCCTGTGAGTCTTATACGCAGGCCTCACTGTTACAGACACTTTGTGCAGAGCAGAATATCATGCTAGAGAATAAATCAGATGATGGTAACATCTAGAGGACAGTAATATATCTCACTATTTACTTCAAAGTGAATGAAGTAACCTAAACTGTCATAAGAATGTGTACACTTACAGACAGATAATTTAACATTTAAATCACTGGTCTGTACTTTTCTCCAAAAATAATACGTTATAGAAGTTTTTTGACATGAACTGAACCCCAGAGCACACTAGACAAGATGCGATGGTCTAAATTGTGTCTCTCACCGAGTGGTGGCTGTAACATTCCTCCATTCTTCTCACAGTTGCCGATGGGCTGGATCTCTGAGGAGTCCACAAGACGCCAGAAGTCATTCTTGTTGTCGCTGCCGTCCAGTCGCAGACGGAGACGTGAGCCTGTCAGGCCCACCACAGTGGCGATGCAGGTGGATGTCGTGTTTCTGGGGTCCTGAGCTTCCAACTTCATGCCTGCCTTAAACTCGTTCACAGGAGGGGCGATGCTCTGAAGAAAGACCAGAGACCACTTCTTCATTAATGTCAGATGTCTTCTATCAAAGTAGTTAATGTGGTATGGAATCAGATTTAAGACTGATGCATCCAGAATGACACTGATGTAAAGTCTCACCTGTCTGAAGCAGTGAGCAGGGGCTGCGATCGCACCCGTCTCCTCCAGATACTTCTCCCAGCTGAAATGACCTTCAAATAAAAGCAAACATGATGCCTTATGGGTTGACTCTAACATGCTGGAGGCAGGCTTACTCTACTCAAAGTGTTGTTTAGATATAAATTAAGGGTATAAATGCTAAATGTGAGAAAGTCTCAGTGCGCACATCAAGTCCAGTGAGTTTCTACCTTGGTACTGTGATGGGACACGAGACGGGCGACCACTGCGAGCGTGTTTGAGTCTCCTGCCCTCTCTCCACTCAACAGCTGGAGGCAGAAGAAACACTGAGATCAAAAACCACCACATCCTTAATAAATTACAAACCACGTTAAAAACAGTTATTATATTTAACAGGTAATACAATCATTCGAAAATGAAATCTTACCTTGCTGTGGTACAGGTTTCTTCATTGTTCCCAACCCCTTTATAAAAGATAAACACAAGATCCAGACCAGTCTCTTACAGTAATACATTTTGTTTGTAGGCAGTTGAATGTGTCATGCTAAACGAGACCCTGATGGACCAGTGTCAGGAGGACATGTGCTACAACCGAGGGGTACAGGCATCACTTCTCTTGCTTATTGTATACAAGTATTGTTCATTTGCATGTTTAGCTTGTCAGATCAGACGTATAAACAATATAAACAACGTTGTCAGACATTCAGAGAACGTAGATCATGTAATAAGGGCAACAGAAAGTGAAAGATAAATCCCAAGATCCCGTTAAGCCTCGCGTTGTCCCGCATCATGTGTGATGTATAGGGTGCATGCATCACGTGTGATGTTTAGGGTGCATGCATCACGTGTGATGTTTAGGGTGCATGCATCACGTGTGATGTATAGGGTGCATGCATCACGTGTGATGTATAGGCATGCATCGTGCTCATCATGTGATGTTCACGTGATTTTAGCATGCATCACGTTTGTGGGGTGCATGCATCACGTGTGATGTTTGGGGTGCATCATCACGGTGACGTTTGGGGATGCATCACGTGCGTGGGTTCTTTCCTGATTTTTTCTTAGGGTGCATGCATCACGTGTGATGTATAGGGTGCATGCATCACGTGTGATGTTTAGGGTGCATGCATCACGTGTGATGTATAGGGTGCATGCATCACGTGTGATGTATAGGGTGCATGCATCACGTGTGATGTATAGGGTGCATGCATCACGTGTGATGTTTGGGGTGTCTATAGGGTGCATGCATCACGTGTGGTGTATAGGGTGCATGCATCACGTTTTCTGTGCATGCATCACGTGTGATAGGGTGCATGCATCACGTGTGGTGTATAGGTGCATGCATCACGGTGATGTTTAGGGTGCATGCATCACGTGTGGTGTTGGTCTGTGTTAGGGTGCATGCATCACGTGTGGTGTATAGGGTGCATGCATCACGTGTGGTGTATAGGGTGCATGCATCACGTGTGATGTATAGGGTGCATGCATCACGTGTGATGTATCAGGGTGCATGCATCACGTGTGATGTATAGGGTGCATGCATCACGTGTGATGTATAGGGTGCATGCATCACGTGTGGTGTATAGGGTGCATGCATCACGTGTGATGTATAGGGTGCATGCATCACGTGTGGTGTATAGGGTGCATGCATCACGTGTGATGTATAGGGTGCATGCATCACGTGTGGTGTATAGGGTGCATGCATCACGTGTGATGTATAGGGTGCATGCATCACGTGTGGTGTATAGGGTGCATGCATCACGTGTGGTGTATAGGGTGCATGCATCACGTGTGGTGTATAGGGTGCATGCATCACGTGTATGGTGTCATCAGGTGTATATGCATCACGTGTGGTGTATAGGGTGCATGCATCACGTGTGGTGTATAGGGTGCATGCATCACGTGTGGTGTACAGGGTGCATGCATCACGTGTGATGTATAGGGTGCATGCATCACGTGTGGTGTATAAGGGTGCATGCATCACGTGTGGTGTACAGGGTGCATGCATCACGTGTGATGTATAGGGTGCATGCATCACGTTGTGTATAGGGTGCATGCATCACGTGTGATGTATAGGGTGCATGCATCACGTGTGGTGTATAGGGTGCATGCATCACTTGTGTGTATAGGGTGCATGCATCACGTGTGGTGTATAGGGTGCATGCATCACGGTGTGTATAGGGTGCATGCATCACGTGTGTGGTATTAGTTATTATATCTGGGTGCATGCATCACGTGTGGTGTATAGGGTGCATGCATCACGTGTGGTGTATAGGGTGCATGCATCACGTGTGGTGTACAGGGTGCATGCATCACGTGTGGTGTATAGGGTGCATGCATCACGTGTGGTGTATAGGGTGCATGCATCACGTGTGGTGTATAGGGTGCATGCATCACGTGTGGTGTATAGGGTGCATGCATCACGTGTGGTGTATAGGGTGCATGCATCACGTGTGATGTATAGGGTGCATGCATCACGTGTGATGTATAGGGTGCATGCATCACGTGTGGTGTATAGGGTGCATGCATCACGTGTGGTGTATAGGGTGCATGCATCACGTGTGGTGTATAGGGTGCATGCATCACGTGTGATGTATAGGGTGCATGCATCACTAACACACACATACATGTTAAAGCGCACACGTGTGTTCAAACTCAATGTGTTCAAAACAAAGCGCCAAACACGCAGCCCCTCCCTCTCCTCATTATTCTTCATCTGTGCATTAAACGACAGATCGCGATACGCTGTCGTCACACGGCCGTGAATTCACGCCTGTGGGTTCATTCAGCTCGGTGAAAACTTCCTCCGTCCCCATAAAGCGACACTAAACCTGCGGCGCGCGCACGGAAGCCGTTAGCTACAGGCTAACCCGCAGCAGCCGTCGCTCACTTTTGTGCGTTTTCCTTTACGTGCGTGTGAAGTGAAGTGATGGAGCGATGCGGTGGACGCCCCGCGGGTGTTGCGGGGGTATGAAGGGGCTTTTACCTCGTGCGGGACGATTTGAGGGTGTTTCTCAAACGTGACGGTCAGTGTTTGTCCGCCATGTTTCGGCGCGCGGAGAGGGGAGGGGAGGGGCGCGCGCTCCCGTCAGACGCGCAGGTGAGCGACCCGCCGCTTCATCATCCGCGCGCGCGCGCGTTTACGATGATAAAACACGTCAGACGAGACACTAAACACAAACAAATCAAGAGAAACAAACAAATCAAGAAAGCAAATAAGTAAGTGCATGCATTCATAAATAAACGTCTGACCAACATGAATCAATATATAAAAAAAAGAGAGCCCGGAATATGTCTCTGAATGTTAATTAAAGGCCCAATCATTAAGGTTTCAAAATTAAAACTGTATGATGTTTATAAAGTCATATGCAACCTATTCTGCATATCATTTCACATAGTTGTGAAGAGCAAAGTGCCTGTATCTACAGGTTCACTTCAGATGAATAAAAGACCTTCTCACATTGTCACTCCAACATCAGGACTGGCATTACAACATAAAAGTGCCCCAAAACTAGTAGACACTGAAGCATGCAGTCACACACAGCTCTTTCTCCAGATTTAGACTGTGAGCTCGGTGACTGTGCAGTGTATAGAGTCTGTGTCGTTTTATTGGCACTATTTTGATGTCTGTTACTATTATGATATTAAGATGAATAAAATGATATCCATACAGAAATATGCAACATAAGAATATTATGTGAACTTGATTAATAAACATACTAAATTATGCTATTTTGAAAATGTAAAAATCAGGGTTAGGTTTAGGGGTAGGGTGAGGGTTAGGGGATCGAATATACAGTTCGTACAGTATAAAAGTCATTATGTCTATGGGCACAAGTCCCCAAAAAGCATAGAAACCTAAGATTTAGGAACAGTTTAGAAACCTAAACCCAACATTACAGTCCTGTGGGTGTTTGGGGCCAGAGATGAACTGTTACTGTTTCTCCTGGTGGAAAAGAGACATTAGCCTTGTATTTCCTGCATGTATTTGCTTAAGTTTATTGAGATCTCATCAGTGTGGGTGGGTGTTTAATCTCTCGTCAGGTTTTGGCACTAAGCTGGATTCCAGAAGCAGTGTTGAGGACACCTGATCCAGCCCTGCTGGCACCCAGGGTTGGAAACAGAGATCCTGGCTTAGCTCTTCATCCCCGTTCACCCCCTCCTCTGGGCCTGGTCAGCAATACTTGTAGTTGCTTCTCTCAGCACGTACATCTACCTGCCCGTCTTCAGATAGACGTAAATTATCTTTAGAGAAAACACAAGAAGGTTCGGCCAGAGTATAATGCCAGCTTTTGTAAGCCCAGGCGTTCGATTAATCTGAGGTGATATCCAGCATCAGCTTTGCCAAATCTGGAGCTCAGCTGTCTTGTGTCATGATAAGTATAGAATGATCATGAATGGTTTTGTGTGACTATGCAGATAAATATGATATTGTCCTCAGCACAAAATGATACCTTCTAGTTTTCCTGCACCTTGCTTGTGGTTAAGCTCAACCCTCACTTAACATGTCCATTTCTAACCCCTCATTGCTGTGCGCTGTTCTCCAGAGGTCTGCTGAGGTCATGAGCTGCTGGGCTAATCCTCACTGTGGCCAGGAATCCATGTGTTATGTGTTTCCTGCAGAATCCCTGCCAAGCATACACCTCTGTGACCCTTGTGCACTGCTGCATTGATCCTGCCGTCTGTATATCCTGCCACCTAAAACCAGCAAGATTTATGTCCCCCTCCAGTCCAAAGCATGCTGAACTGATGGAACTCATGGAACTCTTATCTCACCAAACTCTCTGCAACAACAAACACCATGGTAATCTTTCACCCTACTGAGGTTTTGTGTTGTCAAGACAAGAAGATCTTTTTGGCACTCCAGCATATTTTCCAGTCAGATTCCTTTGACTGGATTTTGTTTTCTTACCCAGCAGGGTTTCCATCATGTTCCACATACAGATCCAAGACTTTTGATTTGCAGGTTGAGGTTTGTGAAGTAATATGCTGGAATTTGTCACCTGCATAACCCTGCAATGCACAGGGCACCATGTGTGAGAGGTTTATGCGTGTGAACATTATTTGTGAGACATCTGTCATATTCATACACAGCAGAGGGCAGCAAATCAACAAGGTTGTACAACATTTGTTTCAAAGAATTTCAAGCATGGAATCGGCTATATTTTCTGGCCCAGCATTCCCTGTAACTTCATATGAACCACTAATGATTAGTTTATTTCAACATTGTGTTGTTGCCATGGGGATTTCTCCAATTACAGGTGCCCGTTGTGTTCTCCTGTCTGTTTTTAGAATGACACCAGTGGCTGGTGGAGATGCAGCCGTGGTGATAAATTAAGTGTAATTTTCTAATCTACACCAAAAAAAAGAGTACATACTTCTGTTCTCACTTACTCAGCTTTTATCTCTCAGGAAACAAGTCCCCTTTCATAGCTGTTATCACATATTGACAGAAGGGCACAGACTGGTGTTCAAAACAAGCCCATTGGAAATTGCTCCTGGCTTCTGGGTACTTTCCAAACAGTTTTGCAGTTCTTTTGGTGAGACATATTTTTGTAGATCTTTGCATTAAACTTTGGACTTTCTGGTGTTGTCACTGCAATTTGAATTATTTTAAAAGGTGTTTGGGTGTCCAGGATAGCTGGAGATCAGAGTCATGGGGGTGGAGTATGATGTGGTTACCATGCAGATGGAGGTAAAAGGACAACAGCTGCTCTTCTTGCATTGGGGTGGTGGTAGGTTTTGTGATGAAAACTGTTTGCTCTACCAATGTCTAACATGTTATATTAGATACAACCAATGTTAGATTACATTATAAAATATAACACCAAGTTATTAGTAAAGTGCAGTAAAATGTAATGAAATGTTGTCAAAATTCAGTTTTACTTGCTGGCTGGAGGGTTTCCTGTCACAGATGAGATAAGCAGCTGTTCTATCATCTCTACTGAGAGCAGCCCTGCTGTCTTACAGCCACTGACAAGAGCAGAGAACAGTCATGAGTGGCAGAAGAGAGGAACTACCTAGAAAGATGAACTGTGAGCCAGTCACTGTACTCTTAATGTAATAAAATGATAAACAGTGAAATGTTAAATTAAATATGCAGCTGACAAATTGATTTATTTTATACATAATTGTATATTAATATTTTACAATATGAGATATGTACTGATAAATGAATATGTGATTAATGGGAATGTGAATCAGCATTTAAAACCAAACTTGACTTTATGGTTAACATAATGAGATGTGGATATTATATCAGTGCATGACATCATATGAACAGGTTTACATATAGACATAAAAAATGTGTCTGTCATTACCGCTTTTTTGGACATGATCTTCATCTGCTTGATTTAGGGTGACAGCAGAAGTTGGATGGCTTTAGTTTTGTAAGTATTTCTGGATATTTAATCTCTATCTCCCGCCGCTGCGCTGGCACACTACAACTTCTTAAAAATAAACCTCTTCTGGACATCCACCGTGGTAACAAGGTCTTTAGCTGCAGGTCATGTTTCTTTCAAGAGCTGTTATATCAGCTCAACCACATTAGCCAGCAGCAAGATGAGACCTTTAGTTTATTATTCAGATGTGAACTAGTCTTAATCTACTGTTAACATTCCCAGTGCCTCTGAGTGCAGATTTTTAGACTCATTTTTATTCATACTGTAGAAATCCACAAGTTATGCAAACCACAAACTTTACCAACCATAGCAAACTAGTTTCCTTCTGGAGAATTTGCGACCAGACCCACATGAATGTAATACTGATGCTGACTAAGACACCATAGGCTAATACAAAACATTGTATTTCTGTGCTGCAGTCCCAGCAGACACTCTGCAGCCCATAATATCACAGTGAAAGAGATCAGCTGTCTGAATGACTGTGTGTGAGGTTGTGAGGTTCTCTGGCAGGTTCTGTTGAGTCAGTGTTTTGCTGATTGTATTTGATTAAAAACACTGTGGTCCTGTTTATTCCTGATATTAGACTTGTGATATTGTGCAGCTTTAAACAGTGAATTAAAGTCATCTAACATGCTCATATCAAAGCTTATCATTTGAAAACAATCTCTGACTGAGGCCAGAGGCACAGCTTCATTCAGGGTTACAGATGTTTTCATAAGGGTGTCAGTTTTCTGCACAACTGTTTTGGAAAGCTGAAATCTTTACACTCCATATTTCTGAATCTGTCACACTCCTCTCGCCTCTTAAGCTCTTTCAAACTCTTAAGCTAGTGCCAAGAGTCAAGCAGAAGTTGAGCGACTGCATTTGAAATCAGAGCGTCAGAGAGTCTGATGTGTGGCATGTTTATGTATGTCGTGTGCATGTTGGTGGTTGTGACAGGCAGTAGAAGAAGCCCAGCAGATAAAACAGTAACGCTGCAACAAACAGCTAGAAGAGCAGACAGAGACAGAGAAACAGCAGAACACAACAGAACAGTGAGTCCACAAACCAATCATTTAGAAAATGAGATCATTCACTTAAAGAAAAATATAATAAAAATAATAAATAGACTGAGACAGAGATACACTGTAGGACTGGCTATTTTCATTCCACGTTGACAGACATGTTTAAATTTAGTTAATATTCTAACCATTCTAATGAATATTCTATCAAATATTCTAGATTTTAATCCAGTTACTAATTTATCCTGTAAGGAAATCAGAGGGACACACAGTGTTTCTCGGCTTGCGGTCAGGGCTTACAGGACATACTCCTGGTGCTCTCTGGAGTTTATATCCTGGTTTTATTTAATGCCCATTTGGCCTGATGCAGCCAAAAGCAGCAGTGTTCTTGATTCCAGCTTTCAAACAGTGATTGGTCCAAAAGTATCAACAAATACCAAACAGATCCTTGATTCTACACACATTGGAAAAAGGTGCTTTGTGTATTGCTGTATGGATGGACCAGCCTTTCAACCTTGTGTGGGTGATTCTAGAGGACGGGGACTGTGAGGGGGAGATATAAACACACATCCATATAAAGACTCTCCTGTGTGTTGTTGTCAAAGATGTCAGTGAGCAATAATGAGTTCTTTCAATAATGAGTTCTTTCATTTGACAAAATTACTGAAAGATTTAAAATTCAAAATTGTCAGTCTGTCAGGCAATGTACCATGTTTACTGCCAAAGAGAATATAAACTAAATGTAAACCTAACATCAGTTTTTTATCATCTGAAAAGCAGACAAATGAACTCATGTTAATGAAAGCTGAGAAGATAACGACACACAATCAAATCAAATCACAGGGTCAGATCTGTTCTCTCTTCCACTGAGAGGTTTTAGGTAAGTAATAAAGCGTGAACTGGACTGAAATCCAAAAGGGCTTCTTGGACTTTGTTGGGCTTTGGCTCTCTGTGACAGTGAGCAAGAAAAAGAAATTGTGGTATAATCTGTTGTTACATAACTCAGCTATCTGATGGTGTGCCTGTCAAATCTGATGTAAATGTTAACATAGCTTATAAACATCATTCTGATGATTGTAGGAATCATATTAAATATATACATATAAATCATATTTATTCCTCCTGTGGTTTATTGTCTTCTGTATATCCTCCCTTCTGTCAATACATACTGTATGGAATATCTACGTACACTCCATATATGTGATTCTGGGATCTCATTCAAAACCATTTTTGCTTTCAGATTCTGAGCAGGAATGTTGGCTGGGCTCTTTCCTGGGTAGTTCCTTGATCATGGAAAATCATTAGTCATATTTTTTTTGGAATGTGTGTGAGCGCACATTTAAAAATGCGTATGTTTCTGTAGCAGAGAGGATGTATTTGGACTGGTGTATTGGTTAGTCACATGGCTTTCATGGTTGTACATATTGCTTTCATAAAAGTTTGAAGTATTTTAGCTGGACTTATATTATGAGTTTGTTCTTCTCTGGTTGTTAGCTGCAGACTGTAACAATCATCTTCTCGTCTGTAGCCTCTCAGAATGTGTGCTCATATATTCCCAATGAATTCACAGCTGTGAACTTAAAATGCATCGCCACATGCACAGCCATAAAACAAGCATGAAAGTAGTTTCTCCAAACCAGCTACACTCGGAGCAAATATTGTGTATTGAGTTGACAGGATTCTGGGAACACATTTTTCAGGAGATCTTGTGGTGAACTCATACAGGTAACTAAATACACTGTGCAGCATAGCCTGTGATTTATGAATGAAAGATTGTTCAGACATATGCTGCACAGAAAACACAACACCCTCCAATTATCACCAAGCATAATGAGCTAATTAACAGACAAGCTAATTAATAGTTACCAATGTAATCATTTTATGATAATTAATTAGCATTTTTTGGTTGTAGCTATTAATAATTGATCTTGTTCTTTTATAATGACTGAACGTTAATTTGAGTGGGTTAGCTACAGTACCAGTTCTGGATGATGGGCATCTGTGTTTACGTTTCTCATTGCAGCCGGTCAATTAAAATAATGAGGGGAACATCAACCAGTGGCTAAATCTACAGATTGTTTACAGGTCAACAGGTAGAAAAGTGATTTGAGTGATTTGTATGTTGGTGGGCAGGAATCAGACAGGCATGTCTCAGTATGCATCAAACCTCTGCATCTTGAAACCTTCAGTCTAAGCAGCTCTAATTTAATTTCATGCTGGCTCACAGTTTCCAGACCAGCTTTATAGCAGCAGACTCAAATTGGGTCTCTGTGGTTCTGAAGCCCCAGAGCAGCAGAAGCTGTCTGCACAGAAAACCAACTGTGCCCAGAGCTCCCCCAAACCCACCCAGAGAACAGGCTGTTCCTAAACCTTCACCACAGCTGTGTCTGGAGACTCAAAGCATCAGTGGAGCCGGAAGCAGATTGTAGGTGTCACAAAGTGTCACTGATGAATTCAAATGAATTGTTTTCTCACTTCCAGACACGTTTTAAAGGCTGCTGTGCTACATAGCTCAGATGCTCTTTGTTTTCAGGTTTCTGTTATTGTTGGGTAGAGAATCAGTCGTGGGTCTGAAGTGGAATTCCACAGTCTGTCTCAAACTATCAGCACTTCAGTGTCTCTGACTCATGAAAGGAATATTAACTCTGGTGACTGGACCAGTTGTTGTGTAGCACATTTGCAGTCATTGAACAGAGCTGTTTTTGATGTTGTTTAAATGTTTTGAGTATTTGAGCTTTTGCTGATTTATTTAGAAATCTGTTTAAAGCTGTTAGCGGGTTGATATTAGCACATAATTCACTTGAAATGCATCCAAGTCTTTTTAATGATCAGCAAACCCAAAATGCTTGTCTTTATAAATCTTAATTCTTTAAGACCCCATGAAATCACCTGACGAGTGTAATTCTCTTTCTAGTGTTGACATATTTCCTAGAGCAACAGACAGTTTGTGTGGGACGTACACACATGCCCTTTTAATGTAGCCATTAAGATTTCGTTTGATAAGAATCATGAACCATGATTTGTTATTTGCTAATCAGTTGCAGGTGGTTTGTGTACATCTGGTAAAGTTTATTTATGCCTATTAAAAATAATGATGCAAAGTATAAACAATGTAATAAATGGAACAAGATAACACAGGTTTGAAAACAGCCCTGGGTTAATTACACATAAGTTGTGTGCATTTACATTTTTTGATTAGCAGATGTTTTTATCCACAGTGACTTTAAATGAGGCAGTGTTTAACATTTGCACAGTGTGCAGCGCAATGTTTCTGAGTAGAGATAGATGTTTCAGTGTGTTTCAGGAGAACTAAATGTTTCTGAGAAGCTGGAAAGTGATTTCAGAGGAAAAGCCTGGAGTAGAATTAAACTAATTAAAGAACTGAGCCCTGCAGTGGAACTGAAAGTGCATTCACAAAGACTAGAGTTCATTAGATGGCACATTAAAAAAAAAGAATAAAAAAACAAAAGGTTTTATTGTATTAGGTTTTTATAAAATAGGTCACGCGAGGGCAATACAGTATGTAAGCAATAGGATTTGCACATTTAAATTTACCCTTTGTGTCAAGCAGGCTGGGATGAAGAAGAATGTTTGATAAGATCTGAAATCTGTAAGGTTTATTCCAGAGGATCTTAAGGGAGTGATTTACTCTGTTTACTGCCGTGGCTGGCTTCTGCATGTGATGTTCTTTATTGATTTAACATATCAGACACTCCCAGTAGGCATCAGGTCTCAGGGCTACATCGGCAGCCAGCTGGATTAGCATGTGTCTGGGGAGCTGGAGGAAATTTTCTGCCTCAGTTGTTGTCTCCTCTCAAAAGTACTTACTGCTGAGGGTTCATCTCGCTCTGGGATTGTTCTTCAGAGAGGGTGACAGCTGGCTTTGTCATGTTTTTCACCATACACTGCCTGTGGGTACACATGTACTGCTCAAATACTCCTCTGACTCAAAGACCATAGCCACACAGCAGGTCAGGAACAGACAGAGGTCTCTCATTCTGGTGCAGCAAGATAGATTAGCATTCCTGATGATTTTTCCTGGCAGTGTTTTCACTTCGTCATTATTCTCCACACATTTGAATCCCTGTGAGAAGTTCTACATTTCTCTAATATGTGAGTAAGAGAGAGAACGTTAAAATGGTGCTGACAATTTTCTTTAAATTTTCAAAATAATGAACGTAACAAAACTTTAACAAAGACAGTCATGTTTTGTAAAATGTGAATGAAGATGTGGATATTTGTTTAATGCAGCTGTATATTGTCTGCATTAAACATTAGACATTAGAAAGTAAAGCTGTCATACACGAATAAAAGGTAGATATTTACAGTACATTTACAGAACTGTAAATGGTTGTGTAATGCCAGCTTTCTAGAACATTTATGAATACTTTCTGATTCCTGGACAACACAGAACTGTTGAAATAGCAGCAGCTTGGCGGTCAGTTCTCTTAATAGAATTCACAGGTGAGTCTTACATTCAGGTGAGGCCAGTTCAAACAAACAGTTTTGCAAAATATATGCTTTGGCTTCTCTTGAGACTCAAACACACAGAGCCTGTACTGAGACACAGAGACAGTGGAGAAGAGCAGAGAAATGCAGACTACACCCACATCTTAAACGCAAATTCTTTCTGCTGTCTTCAGGATAATGGATGATTTCCTGTCTTGCACAGTAAACAAACCAAAGTATTTGCAATTGTACTTTTTAAAATAGCATTTTTTTTACAAATAAATTTTTTTTTTGCATATAGATTATTACACACAAACAGGTATGACTTCAGAAAGTTTGTTGGAGAAGCAAATAATGTGATCTGAGGTAAACCAAAATGACTAACAGACTGACAATCAGCCACTAAATGTGCCTTTCCCTGCATTTTCTGCACTGATGTATTATAACACTTTGCATAATACTTGTTCATGAGAGACATTCATTTGTCCATTTGAGATTGTAAAATCTCTCTGTTGATCAGTGTAAAGAGTATTGAATCACACACATAATAGTTAACATGTGCCAACATTCTCTGTGGAAAACAGTGAAATCAGTTGGTATTTATCAGTCTGGGCATCACTCAGTCATTGAGTGTTTTGTATTATCCGTCTGTGTGAGTTTTGTAAGTTAATAGGTAAAACTAATACTGACTTTTTTGACTCAACAACTGTTTAAATCATTTCTGTTTTTGTCTTGGAATATAAAGTGGAATAAAAAGGTTTGGAACAACAGCAAAGTGAGTAAATGATTACAACATTTTTATTTTTAGCTGAACTATACCTCCAAGTCTTCATTTTGTTTAATTCTGTGTGTAGCCACTCATATTCATTATATGTTTGACTGAGTCAAAATACTTTTAATGTACCACAACTAGGAAAACCAAAGCCCATGCAAACCACCTGAAATGTTAACATTATCTGTTTGCCTAATGAGAAACATTTACCTAAAGTGATGGTGCCTGTGTGGTCGCCTGTTTGCATATACAAAGTACATGCTAGTTTGAAAGTGTCTCTTATCCCGTCTCACAGAGCTGATGTGCTTCATGTTAACACGACGACATGATAATAAGGACAAACTTCATTCACACAGAACTGAATTCATTTAGAGAAGACCTGTTTTTTATGACCCAAAGTTCAGAATCAGAATGTGTTACTAAATATGCTGCTTCTTGTATTTATTTTATGCTTATATATTATTATATTTATATCTTTGACATCCTCTAGTATAATTGTTATTTCATATTTCATTGATATATTTTCAATACCTAATTGCCATGGTCATCTTCATTTTGTTTTAACAGTTTATGTTAAAAGCAGATTCACACCTGCTGACAAAACCACGTCACTTTTAGACAGATACCAGATAATATTACCTGGAACTTCATAGTCTGTTACGCAAATGCTGTTTATAAAACATTTATAACTGAATGAATTCATTTCAGAATTTAGAGGAAAAATCAATCCATCCTTTTAATACTTATTGTTTTTAAAACTTAATTATTGTTCTTGTTTCTTATTAATGACATTAATGATACAAACACTTGATCTGAGTCAAAGTTGAAATAATTGTATTACCACACGCATTAATACAGAATAACTACATGCAACTTCACAGCCACTTGATTTTATTTGTAAATGAGTGTGAGTTGTTATATCAGGACTTCATCTCTGTGGATTGATTTGATTAACTAGTCCAAACACACAAGGCTGAATATTTGCCTTGCAAAGAGAAACAGGAGCAATATGACTTATATGATTTTATATTCAGGTCCAGGTTAACTACATGACAGTAAACTGTATCGTAAAGATCCTTTCGAGGAACACTGAGATCTTACAGTGTTTGTCTCGCAGACTCTGTAATACTGTAACTATAATGAAGATATTGTGAAGTTATTTGAGAAGCGTCTGTTCCTTTAAACCACCTGTGGGCGGGGCTGGGCGGGGCTAGCGTTGACGTCACTTTGATTGACAGAGTGAGTCCAGGAGCGCAACTTGAACTCGCAGCGTCCGCTCGCACGCCGCAGACTGTCGCTGTGATCACATTAAGCTCCTGACTTCAGACTGATCAGTTCACTCACAGGTAATGAAAATAAACATCACATTTATCATTTATTTATGATGATGACCTGTCAACAGTGGCGCTTGTTTGTTTGTTTGTTTGTTTGTTTGTTTGTTTGTTTGTTTGTTTGTTTGTTTGTTTGTTTGTTTGTTTGTTTGTTTGTTTGTTTGGGCATCTTGCACCAGGGCAGCAGTTTGGATGCTTCACAAACTGAACAAATGAATCTCACCGTGTCCACCATCTGAATGATTTAACCTGCTGATATAAAAACAACAGTCTGAAAACGAAAGAAGTCTTGAATGAGGACACAGGTGAGTGTTTTCATGAAGCAAACGCATTGTCTTGACTTTTTCTTTTCTTTTCTTTTCTTTTCATTCACTCTGTCTGTTTGTGTCGTATTGACATCAGCTATTGCAGAAACTTCCTGAAGTGCAGACGGCGTAATGAACTAGTGATCAAAAACTAAAATATAGCTGTATAATAAAATATAGCTGTAGTTTTGTGAGCATTCAGTAACACCACTTAAATAATAATAAATAAAATAATAAATCATGTGGCCAGTCAGAACTGCTGGAACAATCACATTTAAACCTAATAACAGTTTTCATGTCGAAACATTTCTACTCTCATCTCTTGTTCCTGGATAGAAGATTGATACAGAAGAGCAAAAATCATTATACAGTGCAGAAGAAGAGATGAGATGTGTGTCTTCACTCTTCACCAAATGTGTGTGTGTGCGCTTACAAAGACGATGCATTTATTGTTATACTGTAAACGTATCATGAATGAATTCAGACTCCAGATTCTCTGAGTCCATAAGATAGAGGCCATTCTGTTTGCAAAGGTACATTGTAAGACACTTAATGACTACCTGAATAAGACAGCACACAGCACATTAGAGAGAATTTATCTTGGTGGTTTGCTTCAATAACAAGTAGACATATGATAGTGAAACACGCAATATGAAATAGGATTTATTACAATACAGTTCACAGATGGAGTGGGCGGATTAAGAGCAGAATGAAGGGATCAATAATTTACGGAAGAATGTGTTGTGTTTAGTACTGTCTGATTCTCATGTATATTTCATGTTCTCTGTATTACGCATTAGGAACTGTGTTTACTCATCTCTGTAAACAGGTGCTGAGAAACAGGAAACTGATGTGAACACCAAGTGTGTGAGATCTGAGATGAAACTCAACTAATCTTTCTCTTCACTCACTTATCACATTTACATTACATAGTTTAGAAAATTCCTTCTTCCAAAGTGTTGATCCGTAAAAAAAATAGAGCAGTGCAGAGAAGTTGAGGTAGACGGAAAATTTGATTTATGAGTTTGAGGCATGAATACTTGTTATGGTTGGTTTAACATTAGTACTGATAGCAGGTTGTGACGGTGTCAGTAGATTGTGTAAATGATGGAGACTCGTTCCACCACAGAGGAACAGAGAGATTCAATGTTTAGATATTAGTTTGATACTTTTGATATTTGTGTACAGGTTAAATTTTAACCTTCAGTTAATATTTCAGTAGTTCCTCCAAAAGTTCCACAAGCCAAAAGTCTGGCTCTCTGGAGACGGCAGGAAATTTTAGACTGTTGGCCAAAATCAACAAGTGGTCAAAATGATCAAAACAAGAGCTTAATTAAACAGACCTGAAAGAAGTTTTAGGTCTGTTTTACGTAACTAGCCGGATGGGTTTTTTCAGGCTATCCTGTTGCTGCAGCGTAGCTTAAGCGTTTGCTTTGTAATTTCCTGCGTGCAGAGCTACTTCTGATGAGACCAGAGAGATGAAGAGCTTCTCTTAACTCCACATAACTGTCTGGAGTTCCAGGGTAAACTAGGATTATGTGATCAGACACATAAGACGTGTTTTTTACTATAGCAGAGTCAAGGAGAAATCTAGGATATCACACAGTAGTTCACAATCGATTAGCATTTTATTTGAGTTCCTTTTTAATATGTAAACGGTACAGATGGATCAGCTAAATGACAGCTAATTGTTTGTCAGTTTTACTGTACTAACCCATTAGTCAAGCAGGCCAGAAAAAAATGTGGTATCACACATAGTTGCAAGGACTGCAACATGCTTTCAGTAAATTGAATTACCATCACTGCCTGATAAATTTCACATCGTAAAAGCACAAATATGTTCCTTCTTTTATGAGACCGCAGCAGTTTTTCCAACAACACTGTTTTGTCATAACCAGCGTTTCTGCTGTGACAGCTGAAGATGGGCAGTGGACGTCCAGTCTCCAGTGTTTAATACAGATATATCTGTAATCTTCACAGCCATCTCAAAAGCTCCCTCTTTTTCTCTGTTGCAGGTTTTGTACAATTTGTTTGAGAAGACTGTTTTAAAACGTCAATACTTTCACGATTACATTTGCCACAAAGTACACTCTGTAGCTTTAAGGGTTAGTTGACGTAGATACAAAACTACTAGAACAGTTTATGTTCGTTGCTCTTCAATTTGTTGCTCTTCTTATTCCTTCACCCTGCTTTGCCTTTAAACAAATTTTGTTTTTTCAAAATTGTTTTTTCAAACATTGTAGTGGTCATGGTTTAGGATTCAGTCTGAAAGTCAAGCTAACTTTGATTATGAGATATGGAAATTTTATTCACTTCACTGTCTTGTATTCTTAATGTACTGCAGTGAAAACTCATATTGTAGACATGAAAGTTCAGTTCTGCCCAGTCATAAAAATATTTCTTTTATTTGCTGAAATTGTATTTTGTTTTTAATCAAAGCCATTGGACTACATCTCATGAACTCTCTGTCTTCAGAAATGTTTTCATAATTTCTAAATTACTGTCATCTTTCTACTATACTGTATGTCTAGTCTAAATGTTTTTAATTTCATTACAGATACATATGAGAGTCACCAGAGGCAATAATGTCTGACACACAGAAATCAGAGTCCAGGTCTCGCTCCCGATCGGCATCCACATCCAGTTCTGACTCTCGTTCCTGCTCCAGATCACAAAGCAGCTCCCGCTCCAGATCGAGGAAGCGCAGATATGAGTAAGTGTCTGTTGTGTTAATTACTGTACATAGCAGCCGCTGGCAAGTGAGGTTTGCTTCATTAAAGTTATTTAATTGAGAGTGTAATGGAGTCATCAGGATCTTGAGAACACAGCTCACTGCAGACACATGCAGATGTCAGATGAAAGGACTTGATGGTTTTGAGTTTCAGTCACAGTTTTCAGTCAGAATTTGTATGTTGAGGTTTAAGCTTAGGTTAAGTTTCAGTCCTCACTTTCAGTAACATATTGTAAAGTATATTGAAACTTACAGAAAACTCAAAACCCCATTTTAATATATTGCATGCACAAGAGGAATCTAGTGCTGAACTTAGTTAATGATGGACAAAAAATGCCAATTCTGTATTTTCTTTACCTTGATATAATTTCATACCTTTCATAGACTTGTTTTGTGGAACACACAGATGCATTTTCATGCCATACATGTAAACAGGTTACAGGTGTAGAGCATTAGATTCTGAATACTCACCAGCTGTGTTCCCACTTGTTCATACTGATTCAGTTTCAGTCTGTTTCCTTTCTCCCTTGTGCTCTTGCATTGGCTGAACAATGATCAGCTCATTCTGAGCACTGCACAACTACAATGTACAATTCAAAGCAAAATAAGGCCAAAAGAATGTGTGGATAGAAAAACTGCAAACTCTGTATTTGGCCCATAAACACACAATGGAACTTCATCGTAAACACACACCCCACTCACGCTCGGTTTCCTGTGACTCATTTTTAAATTAAAATGAGTATTTCAGTGCCAGTACCACCCATATATTCACAGATGCCAGGCTGTAGTTACAAAAGACACACCTCCACACATAAAGGAAAACAGCCTGTGTTTTACTCCAGTATTTACTTCTGTGAGCTCAGAAAAGACACATTTGACTGCAGAAATCAAGCATGTTTTCACTCTCCCAGGGTTGTATAATGTTGTTTGTCATCGTGAAGTCTGATGTCTGGGAAGAACTGTGGCTCTGGAAGGCTCACCACATTTTTTTATTTCCTGTGCTAAAACCGTTCCTCACGTTCTTCTGGGAGAACTGCTTTGGTGCTTACAGCTCACAAGAGCTTCTTAAGTAGCCAGATGTAAACCAGTCCTGCCAGAGGACTCCCACACAGTCTGAGACTAATAACTGATACATACTTGCAGTATTGTTGTCTCTGTTTTCCAGAGGTTACATGATTTTGCCACATGCACAGATCCTATTGCCTATTTATGTGGCTGACATTGTATTTGAAGATGGAGAGGAATACATGCTGATTTTTCATGCAAATGGAATGCTTGGGGAGCTGTATTTTATAGCCTTTATTTGCAAGGAAAATCAGGTTATATCTCTTGTTGCAGACCACAGTTCCAGGAAGACAGTTCTGACACGTCCAGGGAAATGATAGATGCAGCGTTTCGAACCACATCAAGGGTTAAACAATCACAGGTTTCAGGTGTCCTTCTGAGCCTCTGGATGAAAACATCCAGTCAGTTTCATAGTATGAATCCTCTTCATTTATCAGGACCCAGAACACATTGTTAATGAATAAAGAACGTTCAAACAATCTTTTTATTTGACCTTCTCAGTTAGTGAAAAATAGCTTATTGTGTAACTGTCTGACTGAGAACCTCCTCTGAGCTCCAGAGTGTGTGTGTGTGTGTGTGAGAGAGAGAGAGTAGAAATCTTTCCCATATGAGCCGTGTGAGTGACTCTTTCCATGCACAGTCAGTAGAGATGTACAGTCCCCGCTGCTCACTGTCTGTGTTATGTTGCTCTGTTCACCCTTTCACACTGTATTCCAATGACAAAACACATCAGGTGAGTGGAAACAGCTGAAAGAGCAGCAAAAAAGACGTTCTTATCACTGTCATTTTGTTTGTAGTTGATTGTTTGCATTGTGGAAATGTTACAGAGTGCTGGTTTTAATACAGTGCTTCAGTTAATTTGATGCCGTCTGTCTTTTTATTAACTCAGTTTGGTGGTAAAGTCTGTATGTGTGTTGTATTGAAGTGATTTAGTTTCTGTTTGCATTTCCAGTGAGATTTTATTCTATGCATTCTGTGTGGTAAATTTAGATCTGGTAAAGTCGTGTGCCATGCACAGTTTCAGCTCCTTGCAGTGTGCAGAATATTTAGCTGCACATCAGTGATTATTTGATTATATGTAAAGACTTGCTGAAGCAAGAGACCTTCTACAAGAGACTAGAGCTTTGTGGCTGTTTATAGTCCTCTAGAGACATCATGCGGCTAAAGTTGATATTACACCTGGAGCTTTTATTTATTGGTTTTCTCATTGTCTTGCAGCTCCAGGTCTCACTCTCGGTCCAGATCTCACTCCCCATCTCACAGCCGGGAGTTCAGTCACAAGCAAGTGTATCAGAACCAGCACGGATTTCGTGGAAACTGCAGGGGCTTCCGTAGGCCGTATTACTTTCGTGGCAGAGGTCAGGGGTTTTTCCGTGGCCGTTTTCAGCGTGGAGGAAGGCGTGGATACAATAACTACAGACCCCATAACTGGCAAAACTTCTACCAAAACCCTATGCAACAGCACTACCACAACAACCCCAAGAGGGGGCGCTCTCATTCACACTCACCCAACAAGCAGTCGAGCAGTCATTCCCTGAGTAACTCCCGCCGGTCTGACAGATCGTCCTCAGCAAGATCCCCACAGTCGCACGCTTCCTCCTCCTCCAACTGTGGGTGTGTAAGAGACAGAAAAGATGTAAGAGAGGATGTCCCAGTGCCCAAAGACAGTCCAGATGGAGGAGAGCGAGATGGGGCTTTATCAGAGCAGGTGAGAGGCTCTTGTGTGGCCGTGGAGAATGCTGATGAAGACAGGACTTTAGAGAACAGTCAAGTTTTGATGGACCACGACACCAGTCCTAAAAGATCTCAGGTTTGTTCCTCAGTCACTGTTGGTCATGTTGAGACTGTGACAAATGAGAAAAGTTCAAAAGCTTCTATTACTGGTGCCACCACCTGTCAGAATGACACAAGTGCAAGTGAAAAGAAAAGCCCCACACAGATGCTCAGTGGTTTTGGGCTCTTTACAAATGACCAACAGACAGATGATACAGCCGCTTTATCTGCAGCATTTCTGAAGTAAGTTGACTTTATTTTTCTTATTTCACTTGCGTTTCATCCTTTAAGGCTAAATTTTAATGACTGGCATCATTCTTTTTTTGGAACAAGAAAAATGTTTTTGTTTACCTTTATTTTAGTCAGTGTAAGGGTTGTAAGTAACACAATAAATCATCTGTGTGTGCCAGACCAAAAAACAGATCTGCTCTTCAGATCTTCTGTGGAAGCAAAATCAGCACACTGAGAGTAAAAAGCTTTCTGATTACAAATGTCAGCTCAGAGTCTGTCATCCAGACATGCTAAAATGGTCTAAAGTTTATATTTTTGCACCTCACAAAAGGATGAATTGAAACATTCTCAGCAGCACATATTTGTTCTCTTGTTTCACAGTGGAAGCCGTTCATTCCACGGTAAAATGAATCAGTTTCATTACATGTTTAGCTTTCTCAGTGTGACACTGGCAGCCTCTTTTAGTCACATGACAACAGATGCATCTCAGCTCATTCTTGTAAATAACAGTAACAATCTGTACATTTCTCTCTCTCTCTCATTGGCCAGATTCCTGGAGGAGCAGAAGCGTAAAAAACTCGCTTCAATGAAAAACAACACAGATACAGATAAAAGTAACGGTGTATTATGTGATAAAGAGATCGGAGGAGTCTTTGAGAAGACAGAACCTGAGTTGTGTCATACTGTAGATCATGACAGTGTGGGACAGAAGAAGAAATACAGATCTGTTAAGAGCTGTGGAGGTTACACGTCATCTGTGAGGGACACTCAAAGAGGTTCTTTATTTCTCTGTGAGGATGGTGAGGAAGATAAACATGAAATGGAGATATGTGGTAAGATGAGGGATATGAAGAAAAATCCTTGCAAAAGCAAAGCCAGACTGTCCGCTCGTGAAATGTTTGAGGAATGTATCAGGAGGTTGCAGGACGATGAACTGGAAACTCTTCTCTGTAATAAAGGAGTGAAACGAAAGGAGAAAACGGGGAAGACGTCTTGTGAACCTTCACTGCTGTCCAGTTGTGAGACCCATGAGCAGGAGATGTTTGTGGTTATGAGTGAGCAATCTCCACCAAGAGCTTCAGCAAAATTCAGTGGAAAAGTGGATGCTCTCCCTGATGACCTGGCGAGGTAAATGATTGTTAGAGAAGTGTTGAAGAATGACCTGATGTTATCTCCTTCCTGTTTAATTTATAGTCTGTCTATAAATCTGTTTTCATTATTACCCCTGTCAGTTTGTAATTGTTGAACTATTGTTGCGTTTGGCAGGTCATCTGTTTTGTTTAATGAGAGAAGGAATCTTGTGGATTTGGTTCACCTTGACAGAAAGGACTGTGATCTTTACGCTGTTCTTCACCACCTTCATGCTCAGCAATCACTCTGGAGCCCCTCTGAGATCTTCTCCCAGCACATTGTATCCATTGTCCATCACATTAAAGGTGAACGCTGCAAAAATGATTGAACAGGCTGTTTTCAAAACCAGCTGGTTACATCAAATCTACTTCTCCATCATGTACTTTTCTGTTTTCTCTCACAGCTCAGTATTTTCCATCTTCTGGACTGACACTAAATGAGCGATTTGCCTTATACCAGAGACGAGCTGCTGAGAAGCAGCACATGAAACAGAGGAAGAGTCCAGAGATTCACAGGTACATGAGAAGACACGCCTCCACACGCTTTCTCACACACATCTGAGTCTGTGATTTGTTTAGATAGAGACCAGTGGGTGTGTCTCAGTTCCCTTGTTCAGTAGTCATGGCACTGATCAAGAGTTGGACGTTTTTAAAGAGCTGTCTCAGTCACCTTCCATCGCATTGAAATGCTCCCTGAGACATCCCACAATGCAATTCAAAATGTTTCTTGACATGTAACTTTATTTTGTATGCTGTTTAAAATACATATGAGCCAGACTACTTCATGACCTAGGGAACTTGGGAGCTGATGGAGACACAAACCTTATTTAAGGGAGGATCCACATGTATAAAAGTCTCTGTCTGTTCACGTCTTCTTCACAGGAGAATTGATGTTTCTCCAAGTGCTTTTAAGAGGCACTCTCTTAATCTGTTTGATGAGGTGAAGAACTCAGTGGAAAACAGCTGCAAGGTGACTGAACATTTTGACATATGATGTATTTTGGAAAAAAATGCTACAATTCGTACAAAGAATTCTTAGTTTTCCCTCTCTCGCTCTAAACTCTTGTTTCGTCTGAGAGATGCGCAAAGTCCAAAAGTGAGATGCAGAGAGAGATGCTTTCAGGTTTTTGTGTTGTAAACGTTCCCACAATGTTTGACAGTAACCTTTAACTGTCAGTACAAGCCTTCCTAAGGCAATTTGACTCAAGAAATCAGAGATCAGAAATGGAAGTGAGCAGTCGCACGTCAGATCCATTCACAGGACTCTAAACAGTTGTCATAGTAAGTATTTATCAAAGCCTGCAAAGAACAAGTGAAGGAACTTTAGGTCAAAGTCAAAACAGCATACAGTCAAGAGTAGCAATGAAAGTATTTCTGATATGGCTCTGAACTCTTTCTAACTACTGTTGTGCTGCATGGCTTTGTTGTCTGCACTATGTTTGATTTTTTGGAGTAAATGAAAAGATCTGAACCGTTGGTTAGCTCTTGAGTTCTGATGCAATTTCTGAGCTGTATTGCTGCTGTGAATTAACCTGTGAAGAAGGCCAGCTAAATCTGGAATCACTGATTTCAGAATCATTGTTGTGTATAATAATATTAGAAGGGATTGTTCACTCATTGATTTAAATGTTTGTTTTTAGTCGGCTGTTTCTTTCATTTTACACCTGCTAACCCTCCACTGACCACCACGTTTCTATTTCTCCCATCACAGGCTGATGGAAAACTATCTAAAGGAGACTCCCTGGACCTTCGCTTGGATATCAAGCACAGAAAGAAACACTTGAGCAGAGAGGACAAGTATGAGGGAAGAGTACTGAGGGAATCTCCAGAGTCAGGCAAAAACACGTCCATTCGGAAAACCTCAAAGAACCACAAAAAACTGAAGTGAGCTGCCTGAGAGAACTTCACAACTTCACTTAAAAGTGCAGAATGCAGGAGTTTAAAAATAAAGTATGGGCTCATATAAAACTAATTCCCTCTCAGTCATTACTAATAACCCACCAGAAGCGTGTGCTGGTGTGTGTCTACAGAAACACTGCCCTCTGCCTGTGTTTTGATATTTTATTGTTCTGGGGTGATCAGGATGTTTCAGTAACTGAAAATCCTGCATACTGTGCCTTTAAAACTACTCAGCTTGGAGGCTTGTTGAATTAGAAAAAGGTTTAACACAATTAAGAGTAATGTCCAGAAGCGCTTGAGAAAATCAAAGAAATTTGAGCCTCGTGTTGGGCCTTAGAAAACAGCTCCTGAATGAGCAGCAACATGATGCAGTGACTTCCAATGGGAGTGCAGGCGGTGGAGATCATGGGATTACACTGTAGTAACGCCTACCAATCCACTGTCAGGGGGAACGCACCTATAGTCTTTCTGCTCAGCCGAATATATTAAATATGATGAATAATGGTTGTCAGGCTCTTGAAAATGTCTTGATTTTCAAATCTTCGCTATATGCAGGTACAGATAAAGATGAATTTGTATGTAAAGCCTGTTAGCCAAGCAGCAGTGATGAGATGTGAGGCCAACCAGAGTTGTTACTTACTGTACAACATACTGTACAAAGACCAGCAATATGTCTGTATTCAATGCTATTTCATTCCTAAGGATAAAAAAGAAGAAACAAGAGCGTTCACAGTCATCCTCCTCATCTTCATCATCTTCCTCTGTTGACTATGAGGAAGAGTCTGAGATGAGGACAGAAAGTTTCAGCAGGGCTGGAGTGGGTCTCAGTGAGTATGGAGAGCCTGTTGAGAGAGGACGGGGGCGAGGAGGCTTTGTACGTTCACTCTGTTTTTGAGCGAAAATGATGTTTGTTTTCATTGCTTTGACTCTTTGACAGTTACCGTTTTCCCCCAGCAGTTTAGAATACGTGGTAGAAGCTGGAACCGAGGAACTTGTCATAAAAACAGCAATGGAAATGACGCACACGTGCACACATCAGTGAAGAATGAAGAGTGGGATCCAGAGTACACTCCCACAAGCAAGAATTACTTCCTAGTATGTTATGATCCTCTCAAAGCACTTGTCTTACTATATAACTTTCATGAGGGGAAATCACTAAATAGATTGCGTCTGCTGATGATGTTTATTTGCATGTGTTGTTTTAATCTCTTGTTTTGGGATACTGTCTTTACAGCACAGTGAAGGAGATGAAGGTGAGAGGAAGCTGTTGGAGACAGGAGGGCATGGTCAAGGTAACATGTTGTGTGGAAAGGGTCGTTTCATCCTCCGGAGAGCCACTAACACCAACAGCACAAATCACACCAGCCCCAAATGGGCTCACAATAAATTCCAGGCCAGTGATGATAAGGGTGAACTGCAGCGAGAGGATGTGAAACAGGACCACAAAACATGGGACACACAGTGAAGAATAACAATGAAATCCTTCATCCAGCTGTAGAAGAACGACTGACACACTGTCATCTGTTCACTTTTCAAGAAGCCTTTGGTTTTTCTAGTGAAGGTGTGTTTGTGTCAGTCACTTTTTTATTACTTAGTTTCAATTTCTTAGTAGAAGGGGGTGATTTGTGCAGATTTTTATTTTGACAAGACAGTTTGATGTGGATTTTTGGACATTTGTTTAGATTTGCACATCCGCACACAAACATTATGGAGTTCAACAGCTTTTCAAGAGGAGCATGTTTATCAAATCACAGACTTCTAAACACGTCAGTGACAAATGCTCCAGCACTCCTCAACCTCCCCGACTCCACCTTCATTCTCTACAGTCAGTCAGTACAAGTTCTGCTGGAGCACCTGCACTGCAGACAGCAGGTCAACAAGCTCTTCTTTTAAAGCTACAGTCCATAACTTGTGCTCCTCTACTGCCATCTCTGTTTGAAACATGAGATTGCAAGTTGCCCGCAGAGTTATTAACGTGAATGACAAGTTTCAATTCTAAACAACTGCTGTAAGTACAAGCTACAAACGCTGCACCATTCCAGCATTTACAGATGTGATTTAATAGCTGGATCCTCTTTCTGTTTGCGCATGTGACACAACCACACAGACAAATGAAGTCAAACTGACATTTCCCAGGAAATCAGACCTGACCACTCAAATTATAAATCATTATTATAAACTTACTGTTGTAAATCAGGGTAAGTTAAGGAGATTATGTTGAACGCTGATCTGTTATGTACTTGCTCAATAAAAAAATTACACATGGCAGCTTTAATGTATGCATAACATTTAATTGTATGGTTTAAAGGTAAGTTGCCTTACATGTGCCATAGTGCCTAAAGTGTAGAAATAAACCCATATAATCATATGGTTATATGTTATTGTCATGAGAAGGGAAATTGTTGAGAAACTGTTTTGATAGATGTACATATTCATATGTTGTGGATTCAACTGAAACTTATAAATCTTATTAATAAGTCTGTTGTGCTGACAGAAGCATATATGAATGGTCCAGTCTCGCTATAGGACCAAACTACAGCAGATATATGTCCCAGCAACTGACAGTGTGAGGAAAAACAACTGAATAATTCATTCAAAAGATTTACATTCACTTCTGTACAACTTCTGTAAAGTCATAAATGTTAACTTTGAAACTGGACTATTAGTCTGCAGAATTAGTTAAGAGTTATTAGTTGGAGAGGTTTTAGACAGTGCGTGTGTGTACACTATTATAAGTTCATATAGTATGTGTGTCTTGTCTTTAAAAGCCTTTTCTGTTGGCTTTCTATTGGTCTTCTCTAGATGGAGTAATTAATTTGGCACTTAAATATTTTAATAAAGTGATTTTATGTTTATTTTGGAAATTGTTGAAGATTGAAAGTGAAAGGAATATATTGTTGGGAAAAAAGGCAGAAAATGCAGATGTTGATTTGTACTTGTTTATTTGTCTGGGTTCTGATTTGCACTGTGTCAAACAAACACATTTTGACATTTATATATCTACTTAACTACTGTATCAGACATAATAAAACATAAAAATTTACATCTGACTGAATGTTTGTTGTGTCGGGTGAGTGACCTATTAAAACATTTTAAATCACTTATTATGGAAATGCCCTCATTAGAAAGAGGAAGTAAATCCTTCTCTTCAATATGTTATGACATCAAAACCTTTGTATTATTTTTATTGTTAAAGCATCATATTGTGAAGTCTGTCTATTCAAACAGTCTTTTAAAACCTCTCAGTGTTTCTGTTTGAACTGGCCTGACAAGCTTGAAATGAATACAGTCAAACAAACATTATTTATTCTGTCTGTTTTATACCAGGTAAGAGTGAGTAAAAATGATGAAGATCACAATCCAAAAAAACATATTAGCACATCATCTGGTATTCCCTTGATTTAAAATTTTTTTTTAAAGGTGACACCTTTACCAGAAGCCAAATACCAACACAAACCTGCCTCACCTGTTACCCTCTCTGTCTCTCTCTCTCTCAGGGTATAACGTGTCTTGACTAGCTGGGGTTTTCTCTTTTTCTACACTGCTGATGTTTAACTAATAAGAAGGCTTTTGTAGGTTGTGTAATACTAACTCAGTGTAACTGGCAGAAATCCCATGAGTCTTTGAGAACTGAACACAATCTTCATATAGACGCGCTGAGCGGCTTTGAAGCGGTGATGGGTGAGTTTTTACGTCTTGTTTCACAATAATGTCTTGTCATGATTTGGTAAACTTAGATTTTTGTGGTTGTATCTGCAGTAGTTAATTGTAATGCACATGTTTGTAATATAATTAATGTTTAATATGATTTATTAGGAAATATTAGTGGGAAGTGGCCAGCGCTTTTTGCAGCTTGAGCTGCTCCTGTCTCTGTTTTCATACAATTTCTTTGTGAATATTTATACTGTATTGTGTGAAGTTTTATTTTTATTCCCTGATTTATTTGGTCTGGTCTTAAATGTGTATTTTTATATTTTTGAAGTGCTTATTTCTGAATTGTGAGCTGTATATTTCTATTACAATATAACTATGGTGTTTCTAGCAAACCTCAAATGTAATTTAAATAGAAAGAATATCTCCATGTCTCCTCCATATTTGGTTAAGAAACGTGACTATGACAGTTAAGCACTTAACCATAAAATTATGAAAGTTTAGGTCATTAAATGAGGTGACAGCGGTCTCATTATTTTGTTTTTATGGGTTAGTTAAATGAGTGCACTAAAAATACCGAATAATGATTCTGTTACGCCCAGGTGACAAACTGCCCGTCACACAGGCTCAATTTAACCTGTATCTTCTGGACTGACAGAGTGACATGTTTTAGTTATGAATCATGAACAGTGCTCTGTATGTGCTTCTGTATTCACACATACTGTCACCTGTAGGTCTGTTGAAGCAGATCGCTCATGGCTGTCCAGCTGCACTTGAGAGATGCATAAATCTAGCCGACCCTTTTTCACATTAAACTGAGCATGTTTGATCATGCTTTCAGATAATTAGACACTTTAGGCTGTATATTTTAAGAGAAGATAAAGCTGGCTGGTGGTTGAGAAAGCACATCGGTGTAACACAACACAAATATATGTCTCACTGATTTGAGACAGTGAACTCAGAACTTCAACACAAGTTCACCTTGTGTGTCTGGTGTCTGTTCCAGAGGTGCTTGTGCTTCTAGACTTTGAGGCGACCATGGAAGACGAGCTGACGGTTCGAGCAGGGGACGTGGTGAAGAAGGTGTCAAAGGGAAAAGAGGATGGCTGGCTGGAGGGAGAGCTGAGAGGAAAGAGAGGAATATTTCCTGCCAACTTCATCAAGGTCTCGAGAACGTTTTCCATTTCCGTGTGTAGGCCAAAGCTCTTCTGCTGTAGTTCTTATGATGGTCATTCTCTCCCCACAGGAAGTGCCTGTTTACCTGACTGGGGACAGCAACAGAGTGCCAAGAAGCTTAAGAAAATGTACGTTTTCTATCCATCATAAGGTTTTAGCATATACAAGGATAACAGATTTTGTTCATTTGTTATTGGCAGTGAGGGCCATAAGCACTGTATACACTGTGTATTACTGTGTAAATTTATTTTTTTTTTTTATTATGCAAAGCAGTCTGCAAATCTGCCTTTTATTTTAGTCTGCAAAGCAGACTAAAATAAAAGGCTTATGATAGGTTTGTAGCGCCACATGTGGTCTCTAATAATACCCACCAAAATCAGCAGGACAATCAGAATTATATTACTTATTGTGAACCTCAGTAAACAGTGCAGTGCTTGTCATAAAAGAGCAATTGTAAAACAGGAAACTGGAAGTGCTTCTGCAGTCATTCAGACTGAGTTGTCCTTGTACCGCATATGTGTTTGAAATTTTCCATATGTCTTTCACATACTTCATTTCTTCAGCGAAGAAAGTGAAGCCACAGGTGAGGAAATGCGAGGTGATATATGCCTACACTGCAGTGCACGGGGACGAGCTGGAGCTGGGTGTCGGGGAGACCATAGAGATTCTCAAAGAGGTACTGACAGTTCTCCAAACTCAACACCTTCTCTGAATGGTTCTGTATGCCATCATTACTCGTCATTTTATGCTTCATGTAAAGCCAAAGTCTGTCATATTCTTTGTAAATGTTTAAAGAATAAATTAAAAACTGGGGAAATGAATTTTCCTATGAAAATGTGATTTGTTATTAGTCAGTGTTTTGAAATGAATTTAGAAAGTGAAAGAATTGTTCACCTTCATGCATGTGAGAAAATGCATATTGTGCTTAATGGATGTGTTGATTTTAATAAAGAATAATTATACTTGTTACGATGGTGAATCAGTATTTTACTGGTAAGGACTCATCACACACTGGGACTGATGAAACATTTTCCGATGACATGAGTCTTTTCTAAATGTGCGTGCCATGTGTATTGAGCTCGTGCGAGTTCTTACTGAGATGCTCCAGAAAATGTGACGTGATTTCCAGTAAGGGAGTGTAGAGCACATGGATGCTCACTGTTTATGGTGCGTTTCATGGAAGTTTCAGTTCACTGAAAGATTTTGTGATTGAGGCCTTTAAATGGAGACTCCCCTGATCAGTGCCCTGATAAGTGAACTAGAAAGCTGATTGAGATGCGCCTCACTAAACAAATCCGTCAATGAAGTCAAATCACTTTCTGGTAAACAGAAAGAAAAAATTAATGTCACTAAAATGAAATAATAATGTATTATTTTCACTTTATAATACTTCAAAACTGAATCTGTATCACTTTATTTCTGGCAGATTGAGGATGGGTGGTGGATGGGAAAGAAAAATAACCAAATAGGAGCCTTTCCATCTAATTTTGTGAAAGAGATTTTTGTACCTTCAAAAGGTAAGTTTTTTTAAGCACTTTCTCTTAAACATAAGTGTCACTGTTTCAAGATCTTACAATGAATGAATTACTAAACCCTCTGAATATTCCACAGATAGCAAGACGATCGAAAGTAAAGCCAGACCTAAACTCTCTGAAGCCATCTTCAGTAAAGAGGTGAAGCAGTTTCATCTGCTATTCATTTTGAATACATATATTAATGTCATTTATTTACTAATTTACTCTTTCATTTATAAAAGCAGGGAAAAGTGCAACAGAGACCCAGTATAAGGAAAAAGACATCAAATGGTGAGAGACCTAAAACAATGAAGCAAAGATCTTGATGTTGTTTTCTTTAACTCGAAGTCGCTCTCTTCCTGTACTGAGTCTGTTTTTGACTATGACAGTAAAACACAAACGGCTTTCAGGAGAAGACAAAAGCAGCCTTCAGTGAATGAATGAAAAAACTCCCTTAGGGCTTCTTACCAGATTAACAGCAACTTGTGCTTTCAGATTCAACCACAAAAGCTTCTGTATGACAGACAAAGGCCAGCGTACTGCTTATCTGTACAGCATGTCACAGCTGTAAAGCAGTGCAGGTGACTGAATTCATTTGACTTCTCCACAGTTAGAGAATGCTGTCAGGTGATGTTTGACTACAAATCTGGTGCAGAAGATGAGTTGAACCTGAAGAAGGGAGACGTCATAACTATTATCAACAAGGTGTGTCTGGGCTCACCAGCTGACTGTGTTGTATTTATACAGCACACACTGTATATTCACTAATGAAAAATGTTATACCTAATCAGATTTATATGGAAGGGATAATTGATGGTCATTCACTCATTATTTCAAACAAAATACCTTTAGGATGATTCATGAAATGACCAATCAGATTCAAGTATTTCAGCTGCACGGTGACCAGTAATATAGTAGTTCAAACCACCTGCCTCTCAAAAGAGAGATAGTTTTCTTGTATAACATGGTTTCACTACAGAAACAAGCAGATGTAAACAAAAAACACTGCAATTATAACAGGCATTTTTAATATAACAGGCCATATCAGCTGTAAACACACAAGTGTCTTTTTCTGGGCAGAGTCAGATTTGTGTGTTTATTTTCTTTCCCTGAAGGCCTCTGAGGACGAGGGCTGGTGGGAAGGGGAATTAAACGGACGCCGGGGTTTCTTTCCTGATAACTTCGTCATGGTGATCCCAGCGGAGACTCTTCATGTGAGTGTGACATGTGTCAGGATTGGTCCATTTGTGCCGGTGTACAGAACAGGATTTTCCCCGTATCATTACTGTGAGGCTCAGTCATGCTGGCTCAGAAAACCAGTGTTAGGTCTAGAACATTCAGTTTACAGGTGTTAGAAGCTAACAATCTGTTTTGAATGTCTGGATCATGTCTGTGATGACTCTACAGCTAACTGCAGCCTGAATCACTGTGTTTTCTTCCTGTTTTTTGGGCTTATTAAAAGAGATTGACTCTGTTTCTATCTGTGGAGGTGAACTTGGTTTCTGCAGCATAGAAAGAGTGTGAGCTGTTTTCTTGCTCAGAACGATTAATCTGTTTTGTTGACATTTTCCCATTTGATGCAGATTGGAAATGTAGGAAAACCGCCGGTAAGAGCTGGATCTGTGAAACACACAGGTAAGTCTGTGTCACTGTGGATGGGCAGATATAAAAGGTAGTTGGAGATGTTGCTATAAATAGTTGCTTGATCATTTTATTTGAATGTAGCTCTGGAGGTGTGCAAACAGGTTTATTAGGATAAAATACTGATGAATTTGTCGGCACATGATAGCCCGGCTTTATGTGTTGCATGTGAATCAAGATCGGGGTTGCAGGGTAGTCAGGGTTGTAGGTTTGAATTCTGTATGAGGTCACCCACGAGCCATCACGGGTGTAAGTAAGTCTATATACTTTAAGGTTAAGCACATTAGAATATGCTAAGCTTGAAAAAAATATCTATTCCACATTGATTTTTAGTTTTATATACTGTGTCTTTTGTCTTTGAAACAACTTTAATCAGATTAATGTTAATAAAAAATTTAATACATAGTTCATATAAAGACAATAAAAGCTGATAATCTGCAACACTTCAATGCTGATGGTTTTATTGAAGGATAATCATCAGTGTTTACCACATTACTGTCCTTTTCCTGTAACCAGACACATTCCAGAAATCCTGTTAGGATAGAAACCTGGAGGGGGTCTGTTTCAGTTCTCAACTGTGCAGACTTCATTATTTTTAAGTGACTTCTGCTCTGTTTTATATCACTTTATGTTATAGAATCTACAGCGTATCATTGTATTTCTCTGAGTTTATAATGTTGTTTATGTGCAGCAGTAACATCAGTGCACATGTTATTGTATGTTAAAATTTTGTGAAAGTTCATCATATGAACAAACACACAAATCAAGAAGAGATCCACTTCTGGAATAGTTTGATGAAACACTGACATGATACTGACTGTGAAATCTTGTGTCTCTCTGTGTCTCAGTAAATCAGACGCCAGTGATGGATCAAAACAGCTCTGATGCAAACCAAAAGACAGAGACTAAAAGTAAACACACATACAGTAAAGGTCAAACCTCTGACACCACTTGTGAAATACTTGTTTTGCTAGTCCTGCAACTTTATTATTTTACTTATTCATGGTTCATATTATCTTAGGATTACAGTATGATGTTATTGTATCTCCTGCTCTGTCCTTTTGAAACAGATGATAAATCAAACACTAAAGACTTTCGAAGCGACCCAGCAGGTAAAATGAAGTTACCTGGTTTACACAGACCACCAGTCCCACCACCACCAGTAAGGGAGAAGGCCAGCAAATCTGTGTCAAAGTAGGTGATGAAACAAGAGTTTTCTGAGACACTGTGTGAAATTCTCTACAACTTTTCACTTATTCACTTATAATTCATGTCTCATTTATTCTGCTTAAGGAGTGATTTATGCTCGCTTAGAGAATCATGTAGCGTCTGACAGTGTTTTCCTGTCAAAGAGCTTTTAAATGTTCCATTTTATGAAGGAAGATGGACATTTGTAGTTGCTGGGAGACTAAACAAACTCAAACTGCCTGTTTCCTGTTTTTCTGAGTAAAAGAAAAAGTCCTGTAGCAGAGTAAATAAACGGTCATTCTGACAGAAGTGCAAACACGAACTGATGTATTACAGTCAATCTAATCACACTAACATCAAAGTAAAGCTACTTGTGGATGTTAACTTTAGTACAAAAACATTTTGCTGATGATCCTTACATTAAATATTATAATATAAAGGGAACAATATATTTTTCTTCTTGTTGAAGAGTTGAAGAGACGCCACCTGCCTCACCCAAACAGCCCCTCCCTCACCAACACAGAAGGAGGAGACGACCTCTGACCAGTTTGATGGTGTAGATGTGTCCTCAAATAAACTCATCCATCCTACAGCCAACAGAGCCAAACCTCCACAGAGAAGACCACCGACTGCCCCCAGCACCGTGTCGAACGTGAGTTTCAGCACAACACAGACCCTCACAGACATTGTCACGTATGCGGCTCTGAATCTGGATTAACCAGCGTTCAGTTTTCTTTATTCAGTTTGCAAGTGTTTCATGAAAGTTTGACTGGATTCTCTTGAATGGAGAAACACCATCACTGTGTTTTTATAAACCTCTTCTGTTAGATCTTCATTCATTTCAGATCGTTTAATATGATCATATTTATGATGGTTTTTGGGATGATCTGTTGACCTTGTTTGATATTGTTGATTAATAAGGCAAATAATCTCATTATTGTTTTTCATAAAGATTCCAGCTGACTGTAATGCCACACCAGAGAAGAAAGATGAATTACCACAAAATGTTCCAGACTTACTGAAGGTTTTGATAATACTTTATTATAACTTTCATTAATGAAGTTATTACATTACATAAGGCTTAACAGATCATTGGCTAGCGTATCTTCAAATAGTTATAAACTTGAATATATTATCATGAATATTCACATTTGAATGTACATAAACTAATGATCTGTTAAGCATTACATAATGTTTCTTAAAGACTTGTTATTGAAAGTTCTTATAACGTGTTACCAAAAGTTATAAAGTTCATGATATTCCATAATAGAATATATTAGTCTTCTATCTGGTTACTATCTGGCTATCTGGTTAACAGGTCACAGAAGGTCATTCAGCACCTCTCAACAAGACTGACCAACCGGCCAAATCCACCTCACTACGCAAAACACAGAGTGAAGCCAGAGCTGTAGTTCAGGAGGACACATCACTGGCTTCTGTGCTGACAGAACTCAAAGATCTCCGCATGTCTCTGGACCTCCTCAAAGCTAAGCATGAGTGAGTGAAAATACTTACAGACACACCAGATGATCTGATCACAACTTCTGTTATCACAATATCTCTCTGTTCTGACCAGGAGAGACATACAGCAGCTTAAAGATCAACTGAAGGATGAGAGAGAAAAACGGACACGGTTACAGGTGAGAGGTGCAGAGAGCCTGTTTGAGTCTATTTGGTGAAAGTCTCAGTTACTTGAGTCTAAAATAAGAGCACACTAATGTTACCTACCATCACTGGTTTTAAGTCACTGTGTAGCCATAGCAACACAAGATGCCTAGCTGCCATAAAGACTGGTCATGTGTACAGAGATGGTTAGGGTGTGCTGCTCTTGTCCTCAAGGAGGCAGCAATGAGTTAACAAACACACCCTGCTTGAGCTGATGTAGCTTCAAACTGCTGTCTGTTCACTGTCTCCCAGATCCAGCTAAACAAACCAGATACATATCTGCTCCCATTAACCTTTACCAAATAAATTTAAAAGCATTTATTCTGCTAACATGCCTTTTACCTTTCAGAATAGTCACTGTTTTGGGTACACTGTAGGGTCATTTTAAAAAGCAGAATTTAAATAATGTCACCTCACTGCTATGTTGAGTGTAACATAATAAACCAAATATGATTTTAATATTTGCAGGATGAAGTGGCAGCCCTGAGGAAAAAATAGCGACTTTTGAAGATGACACAAGCAATTGTGAATATAAATGTGAAGACTGCAGAGAGACTGAAAACAGAAGCACGTGTTACCTGCTGAATAATTCCTGATTCAGTGGACCAGCTGCTGAGAATTCTTCTGAATGGAGCTTTATATTCTGCTTTTAATATTCGTTACCAGCTCATATGTTTATAGGCACAATTTCCACTCGTTTACTTACACATATACATCTCCATTTTAAAATGTGTATATACCAAATCATTGAATATTGTATATTTTATGGTAATTTGGGGTTAAATGGCGTCTTAAGGTATTAACATGTTCATATGTTGTTGTTTTTTTTGGATCCTGTGGACATAAATGAAAAAAAATAATTACACTGTTATTGGTCAGATCTTTGCTCCGATCCTAATTTTGTTTTTGTGATAACATAACCTCATCCACAAGTCAACTTACTGTTACATAAACTTTTGTGTGCATTTAAATCATTATTTTTAAATCAATATTTTCATGGGTAGAAGAAATCGAAATGCTTTGGTGAATAGTGTTTAAATAATATTTATTTTCATAAATCTGAACAAACAGAAGACGACACACAACAGTTTGCTGAGGAGAAATAATCCAGCAGTTTGTATGTTTCTTTGTGAATGACAGATTGTCACATTGGTTGGTAATTGTACGCAGGATTTGAAAGTTCAGATTTTTTCCCTGTGAGAAAGACTTTGTATGAGACTGGTGTGGCTTTAGTTTCTCTTCAGCCAAAAAGCAACTGGAAACTGTGGCGAACATTAGATCTTCATAACCTGTGATGAATCACTGGGAACAGACTGTTTTTAATTCAGACATTAAATCCATGTTTGTAAGGTGTATTGTGGTGATGACAGTACCACCATTCAGAAAGAAACACGATTTCCTTTATTTGGCGTGTCTTTGATGTCATGTGGGTTTTGTATTAACCATTTTCACTGTTCCCAAGTTTAAAGTATTGGTGGTCTTGTCAAATTGTTTTGGGGTTTCAGCATTTTGGATGACCGTAAAGCACAATAATATTTAAATCAAATACAGAACATCTATCTTTCCTCATGGTGATCAAACAGCTGATCTGGAAACAGGAAATCTTAAATGTACAGTAGCACCCAGAACTACCACAGTAAGACAAACCATGGACTAAAACCTGAATACCAGAAATCATGGAAATCATAGACTATACACTGATGAACACTGATGACAATAAAAAACAACTCTACAGTAAATACATGGTAGATCTACATTATCAAATGTGAAAATGTGTGAACAATAAACTGACTGATCTTGGATAATTAATTAGCAAATCAACCCTGGATTTACTTTAAAAATGCAGCTGCAGATGGATATAAAAACCTGTTACTGATCATGAGCTCTAAAAATATGACCTGTTTTGAACAGGATGTCTTTTGGCTATTTTCCATGTTACTTTATGATGTGATGACAAAAAATCCAGAGGATCCAGAAGACACGTGCAAAAGTTTAAAAACCAAACACAGGTCCACAGATAGTTCTGTAATACTCTGAATCTGTGCTTTAAAAAAACTTAAAATAAACACCATGAGCTGAGGATCAACAAGAGCATGTCCATCCAAATGTGACCCTCAAAACCACATCAACACTCATGTGAGGCTGTTCTTATTGCCTCCAGTATTACAATAACATCAGTCCAATGTAAAAAAAGATCTGCCATTGATAATGTTTTTGAATTTAGTGTGCAGATTTGACCCAGAAGAATGGCTCGAGTTTATGTTGAAGAACATCTGGGTTAGTAGTAACGCACTCTTCCTATAGCACCTGCACCCAGAATGTCCGGCTGTCCGTTTCTCCAGATCGCCCTGATGATTCTCTCTCTCTCCTCCAGTTGCTGTGCTCGCTCCAGCTCCTCCGCTGAGGTGAACACGCTCCTGCTCAGAGTTCCATCTGATGTGCTTTGGTGGTTACACATAGAGATCTCTGTGGTTCTGTGAAGGACAAGAGACTCCAGTTCTCCTGCATCTTCATCATCACTCTCCTCATCTTCCTCCTCTTCTTCACTGTAGTTCTTAAGCTGTTTTTTCTCGGGTGTGGGAGGTGCTGTACTGGTACGAGGTTTACAGGACATCCTGATGACCAGGAGGCAGAGCGTGAGCACCAGACCAAAACATACACCAATGACAAAATACAGGCCAAAACTCTCTGGATTTTCTAAAGAGAGAGAGAGAGAGAGAGAGGGAGGAAACATTATCAAGTTAATGTAGCATCTAAACTTAAATAGTTTTAGTCTGGTAACATAGTAACATATGGTAACATATTAAAAGTGGGTCATTTCTTCAACATTTCCAGTGCCAAACAAAAAAGCAAAAATTCTGTTCAGATTTCTGTTCCAACAGGTCTCTCACACCCGTCTGCCATTGGGTGGTCAAACAGACACTCCTTCAACAAACTTTGAAGGCCAACTTTGAAGTTTTATTTTAAAGGCCAAAATAAATCAACCTACCAACCTTGTCTGTGTATATTAGGCTGGTACAGGAAAAAATGTGTATATTGATAACATTACACTACTTGACTTTAATTTAGAATATTGGAACGAACCTTTAATGTGAGCATAAGCAGAAATTGTGTTGCTCAGAAAATCCATCTCCTTTCTTTTCATGTTCATTCTGACCGTGCTGTTATTCCAAACCTGCTGGAGAAATGTTAGAAGATAAGGTGGCATAGCACATGTACACAACACAGGTAACACAGATTTCTTCTCCCTACAGCTTCATAGGGTTTTGCTACGTGTTACTGGTTACGTCGGTAAAGCACAGATCCACAGCCCTGTCAAGACAGATCTGTGCTTTATAGTGTCTATACTGTAGTCAGACTTTTGCTTTTGTCTGCTGTTCTGTTCTGTCTGAATTAAAGAGATGATGATCCAGGCCTCTTCTCTAATGACATCCGTCTGAAAGTATTTTAGCTTTTTCCTGTTTTGTTTGTTTCTACAGTGTCTGGATGTTTTTTAAGTATCCGTCCTGTGGCTCTTTTCCTCTCTAACTGTGAACTCCAAGGGAAGATTAATATTTCCTATAGTCAACAAATACAGCCACACTCTCATGTACAGTATGAGGGCAGGAGTCTGAGGAGGTCATATTTATAACCTAAAACAAACATATCCTCCCCATCCTACAACAGTTCTGTGTCTGCTTTCAATCTGCCACAGAAAACACATGGATGGGCAGGGTCTTACTACACTTCCTGTGGCTCATCCCCATCAGACACAGACACACACACACTTCCTGCTGATTTTGGCTTTTCTCACTCACTATTGTTCTGTGCCTGAATGACATCACCACACCACACATGCTGTTCCTGTGTGTGCATATACTATACAAGAAACTTAAAGGACTAGGAAAAATTGCACATTATTGTAACGTTTACCTTATAAGAGCATTTTTTATCATTTCACATTTGAAATGTACATAATAAACATGTCCTGGAATAAATAAACTAGATTTACCATATACGTTTCTAGTTTGTCTTCATGCTGGATGATTGGTTCAGTTAGTCTCTCTGGTTATTTTCCTCTGTCCTCTCAAAATCATCTTTTGTCTGTACAATAAAGCACACACACACGGGGGAGAGAGATGGACACATACACATCAGATCACATCACATTTATAATCACTGAGGCATCTGCACTTCAAATATGACAGACACCACATTTACACTAACACAGGAAATCACTTGAGGACTCACAGCCTTGAATTGATGATTCTAATGATTCATCAATCAGACAGCATCAGACACAGATCCACTGCATGATGAAGGAGCTGTTCTTAAGAGACGCTCTGAGTTAGAAAATAAATCATACAGTGACTCAACAGAAGCATTAATAGAGGGTTTCTATATGCTGTATTGACCTCTGCCTCAGTTTTAGGTAGTTTTTTAAAATGACCAGCCTTCAGCTTACAGCTGACCTGCTACACATCTGACTCAAGCCTGAAGTCTCACAGGCAGACGACGTGATGTTTTCAGCGAGGAGAGACGCTCAGGTTAGTTTAGTGGAGGCTGTTTGTTTTCAGGGATGGTTTGAAACTTGCTGACTCTTAAAAGCTCTCAGATGAGCTGAATACAATACATGTCCGGAAGGCAAAGCCAGCGATTGTTACAAATGTAAACCCAGAGGATGAACGTGTCTGGTACAGCCTCATCGTGGGTTCCTGTATTACTGTATCAGCAGCATCATAACACTTCAAGTCACAGAAAAATCAGTATTTACAGTATTTACAGTGGAGTCATACAGTATGAGAGTGAAAATGTGACAAGTTTCAGAGTGGATTCCACATTTGTGCAGAAACTGATGATCCATGTTGTTCAGCATGAGCTGCAAACAGAAATAATGCAGTTTTCCCTAAAACGTTATCTGTGTAAATTAGATTCCAGAGTCCTCAGAGACACACAAGCAGCGTTTTACACCCCTGAATCAAACTCAGATGAGACCCAGTGAAAGTCTTCTGCTGGTTTGCAGATCAGTCATGTGAGAGCACATCTGGGGCCAATAGTAGAGTGTAGATGTCTGAGTCTTTAACAACACACTTTAGACCCGTCACATCATTGGGCAGAAGTTCTCAACCTGCAGAGGACAACTGAGATGCAGATGGAATTGTAGGAGATCTCATTTGTGTTAAATTAAAATATGGTGTGAGGAGTTTATAAATGCAGTCAGAACAGGGATTGACCTCTGACCCTGCCTAAATCCACAGTCAGTGTTAGCTACCAGCTCTGAAGAAGATATGGCTGCTTAGAAACACAGTAAACATGTTTGTTGAAGAGAGCATAGCTCAGAACAGAGTTGAATGGCTTTGAACACAAGTTTCTTAACCAAAAGCAGCTGCAGGATTTGTTCATCTCTCTATCAGGATATAAATCAAACTAACATGACCAAACAAACTAACGGTCCACAGTTCAAAGGCAGATCCGGTCAAGACATATACAAGATCTTCATGTCAGGTCAGTTTAACTTGTTTATTTAATAACTAGAAAGTGATATATATAAACGAGAGGGATAAGTACTGACCTGGCTCTTGTACAGGAAACTCATTTTTGTTTACAGAACACATAAGCCTAACAAAAACTCCTCATCTCAAATGCCTGATCACGTTACACGATTACCTTCCCACAGATAAACTCCCAACGAGTGTGTTTATTTTTATAATGGTGAAACATCAACCAATTTACAGCTGATTCTCTAACCCTAACCCACACGTTCTAGGATCTGTCCAAGCTTTACTATAAACCCACATGGAGGCAAAATTCTCACACACATTTGATGAGGTGCACACTTCTCCTCAGTGCCTCGAGTAAAATCATTTCCATGCCAGGTCTTACAGATGTAGCGCGTGATCTCAATATTTAGAGCGTCACAATCACACAGAAGCAAGATCACCTGAGCAGGATGACATGCCCCAGTCCCAGATAAACCTCAACCAGCACTAACACAACATCTCTTCTGTTTGTACCGTGAGACAGACAGATTACAGATCAATTCAAGTGTTATATTCAGTGATATAAAACTAACACGTCAGTTACTCACCACAGAGAAATCTCAAAGCTGTTTTCCAAGACTGTCACACTCTGTTCAAACTTCTCCAGAAGTTTAGTCCTGATCAGTGTTACACAGTCCAAACGGAGCAGATTATACAGTCCAGTTACAGCCAAAGAATAAATTGGCTTTTAGCCTTCAAGATCCTATCCAATGACTTCTCAGTCACAGATTCATCAGAGTCTGCAGTGAAAGAGCTGGAGACTTGAACCTGCAGCGTATCAGAGATCTTTCTCACTCAGACACGCACAACAAGCAGGAAAAGCTCACACTGCTCACACACAGAGGAGAGAAAGACATGAGGGGGAGAAACGCCTTTAATGGGCAGGGTTTGAGACGGGAAAAGCAGGGAGAGGGAGTCTTTCCCTGCTGTTTGGGTAACAGCCATCAAATACCAGCTTAAGATTTCCACACTGAATAAAACATGAGAGAATTGTTGACTGAATAAAGGGTGTGAGTGTTGTATGTTTTACTGAATGATTTCAAATAAAGCTACAGAAAACTAGCAATTTCAGGCTAAGTTACACCTTAAGTGGATATAGGGGCAGCTAGGGTGTGCCTCAAACTGACAATTTACTATGAAGTGAAACAGAAACATGAAGTAGTAAATGTTTTTCACCAAAGACAGCCCAAAGACTATGAAATAAAAGGCCAAAATAAATAACACAAAACCCCACCAAAACAAACTCAGTTCAGAAATCCAGAAATCCTCAGAAATCTCTGTGGTAAATCAGGGGTGGCAGAGCTAATCCTGGACCAGACCTGATTAGATCCATACTATATAAGACCAGACTGTTTCCATCAAGACCATCTCCTGTTCCCTGGAAAACACGTCCAGCTGTTCCACCAGACATCTCAACACAGCCAGTGAAGAACATGGGACAAAATCTGGAGACCGACCAACATGAAGCAAAGACTTACTTAAGATTTACACTTATAAAGGAACAGTAATATATCCCACCATGGGTTTCTGACCATGTACTGTGGTAGAATCATGGTATATTTGTAATTTTCTGTGGAATATCACGTAAATAGTATAGTGCAATAATTTCAGTAAAATATTTCCAACATATATCATAGTGTATATATCATTATTATAAGAGTAGACTGGAGCTGCTCTACATCAACTCATCTTTATAACAGAGAACTGAATTATAAGAACAATCCTGTAAACCTAAGCGTGAGGAGATGAGTGAGATGTGCACTTATTTAAACACATTCTGTTCAGTAGATGCATGCCTCCCCAAAACTCATTCTTCTAGAGAAGATTCTTGTTTTCCAGCCGACCACTAATCTGATAACTGACTGAGATAACTGTAGCTGTGAAGACTCAGCTGCTTGTTCAGATGCTGAAACAGGCGAAAGAGATGAGAAGATGATGAGAGTTACAAAACTGATTCAATCCTGAAGACAAAAAACAACAGTGTGACTGGTCTCAAGCCCAGCCAAGCCTGTATTTAGCTGGTTTAGCTGAGAAGTCAACTAGTCTACCAGCTGACAAATGCAAAACAGACAAAAGAGACTGGCCAGGCTAGAATACCAGCTCATCTTTGGCAAGTTTAAGTTATTTTTCTCCCAGAGCTAGTCACTCATCTTGAGACTGACATTTTTAAAAGTAAAATTGTGTGAGAAACAAAAGTTTGTTTGTTTGTTATAGAACTTCTGGAAACTCTTACCTAATAATTAATCTCATTGATGCTCATTGACAGACCATATTTCCAGCAGATAAAGGCTCCACCCACTTAATGATGTAAAGGCTCCACCCACTTAATAATGCAACAAACTAACATGTAAAGGTTTTCCCAGCACCATCTCTGTGAGAAACTGACACACATTCACAGACAAACCTTGTGTACAGCAGAAATGATCTGATTTATGGAACATTTCATGTTGCTACAGCAAGAGAGAGAGAGCACAGAGACTGTTTAACTCCACACTGACCTGCTCAGCTTTCTGATGGTTTTAATAAGTGTAAAGAGGACGAAGGGATCTGGTTTGATTCTGCTGAGGAGGAGGCGAGCAGAATGAGGTCTGTTTGGTATTAGATGAGAGTTAAGACAGGAAATGGCTCAGGGCAGACTGACGTGCTCCTTCCATGTTCTGCATCAGTCCTGGAACCCAGAGTCTGGACCATAAAAGACTCCAGTGTTCCACCCTGTATGAAGAGAGGGTGAGGGAGGGGCGTTTGAATCAGTGAAAGGGGACTTAAAGGCTGGGAGGTGTGATGGTTGTCGGGACTACATGAACAGTTCAACACTGCATCAGGCAACAGTGTTCAGAGCCAAGATCCACAGCTTCTGAAAGATCTCAGAGAGTTTAAAAGCCTCTGTTGTTTCTGTCTGTTGCGGAACAGCATCTCAACTCTTGGTCAGTTCTCCAGTCAGCTGTGAGACTTCAGCTGAAGCATTAATGAGCATCAGCATTAATGAGGCTCAGGTGGCACCACCTCACAGGCTACAGCAGTAATGATGCCAGCAGTGAGGAAAAGCTGCTGAGAGGTGTTTGACAGCTGCGGTTGTGAATCATTAACAACGTTTTTTTCAGCTCACACCAGTCAGACTTCCTCTGCACGTCTCATGAGAAGCCAGAGAGAAGAAAGAAATTCTGACATCTTATGAAGAAATCTGAAGATGACAGAATGAGAAGTAAATATATTAGAATATAAGGGTGTTTCTTCAGCTGTGTGCTCCTCCTCTGAGAGTTGACATTTAATCAAAGCAAAACATTCTAGACAATTGTCTATAACTAATTTAGCTACTTTTCAAATGTCTTTTAATTATGGCTTTATTTAATCTTTGTCACAGAACTAGATTTGCAGTCTATAATATGAAAATCATTTATTAAAAGAGTTTATTTTCTACATGTCCGAAGAATCAAAGGTTGATATATGAGAAAACATTCAGCCTGGTGGTATTGGGATATTGCATCCAGTTATATTATAATTCAAGGCAAAACAAATATCCATGCAGAACAGCATGTCAAATCCAATAAAATATTCAATCTGAAACATGTTTAGAAATTCAGTGTAACAGACATAATTCAAACATAATTGTGCCAAAATATCTTCACAAGATGACAATATTTGCACAAACACGTTTCTATACAGCGCTCGGTGAGAGACCTAAGAACAGATTTCAATGAAGACCCACAATGAACCTTCCCAGAATGCCACAGCTCAGATGAGACCGCCCGTACTGTGGACACCTTGTGGTGTTTATCTGGTTAAAGAGTAAACAAGTTAGTCTGCCAACAAGAAACCGGTCCATAATGTTCCCGTTTAGACGTGTTTATCTTTATCAGTATTGTTGTATTGTTGGATTTGTGCAGCACTTTAACAGGGTGCATTTTAAATTCAATGACAGGAAATAGTGGCAACTGCAGAATAAAAGAAAATAGTTCACTGGATTTTGAAAGGTTACTGACAGACTTTAGGCAATATCATATTCTACCTCAAACCCAAAATACTAATGCTGTAACTACCAAAGACTCGTGAAGCATCTGCACAGATTAATGGTCAACCAATGTGAATGTTTTAACAGTTTGAGAACAGATCCCTCACCTCAGGAGATCCAGTTCTCATCACCCTCAACCTTCATGCTCTGATGTTCTGATGTTCTGCTTCCAGGTATCCTCACGTGTCATGTATCCTCACTGTGAAAAGCATACAGTCATTTGCTTTGTGTTATATTTTCATGATCTCTGCATGTACAGAGAGGTAGACCGACAGTGAGTGTTCAGACAGATGCAACTACACACGTGACTTTCTTATGATGTGAAGAGATGTAGAGATGTTGAGTCTGGAAATTAAAGATGTTGCCAACAGCAAATTCAATTAGGGAAAATTCACACAACTGCAGAGGAATTACTGAATAAGACAGTTTTCCACTGCAGTGTGGACTTTATGTAGAAGACTTATTTAATTTTGCTCCTCCACAGCACACAATATAAACTAAAGTAAACTATAGCCTGTGGAACCAGGAAGTCACTCACTCTGTGGCCAAAGGACAAAGATTCATTGCTCAAATAAGCAATAGAGGAAATTAGAGTTTCAACAGGAAGCAGAACTTGAAGGACACAGAATGAGTTTAAGATAAATCTCCTGCATGTGGCATGTTTGGTCTCACGCTGAGCTGAACTTATCGTTTTTAAAGAGCAATTACATCTCCTCCATCACTACAGTTTCAGGGTATTCTGTCTGCCTGTCTCTGTCTACACTAAACCGGCTCATACTGTAGTTTTACTGCAGGTCATTCAGTCGGAGTTCATTCCAGCCACACAGCTGCAATTCACAGCTTACAGAAATCACATGATGGACCCCAGCTCTTCTTCACACACCGAATAAAGCAGATGTTACAGCTCATGTTCCACACAGAGAAGATCCCATCTGCTGCTTTACATCATTTTCCAAGAAGCTGTTGCTCATTAATAACTCATCACTGATTTCAGCATCATTGATTCTGTTGGAAAAACACTGAAAGATCATGAGAGTGAAACAAAGTTATTCTATTATGAGTTCTGTGGTATTGAAAACAATAAAGCATGTGAATGAATATTTATGTGTATATATGTGAAAGAAATTTTACAGCAGCATAAACCTCTCACCTTAAATCTTGCTCTGTGATTGGTTTCTTCAGATGGATGCGTGGCTGAACTTTAACTGTAAACACAGCTGATGTTGTAAACGAGACTTCCTGTCACCTGCTTGGGCTCTGTTGACTTAGAGGCAGCTGTAAACAACATCATTTACCAGAGGGGCCCGGGGCCCCACAGACAAATCTAATCCTTAATTTAAGATTGTTTATCAGGCTGTTCAGACAGTCGGATGGTCTCTATCAGGTCATGCCAACGAAGTCTGTAATGTCCAGAGAAAGCATTCCCAAACATCTGAACTAACAACTTTCCTGAACAGTGACATCCAAGGCAGCAGAAGAGGAATTCAAGGCCATTTAACCCTTTTCAGAGTCCTTTTAAAATAACTGGACAGTGGCAAAACAACAATATAATTAATATACTTTATACTTACACTATATAAGTTAAATACTTAACTTATTATATTAATATACTTTAATATAATAAAATATCAGCAATATTTACCAGTCAGTCCCTGTCCTGCAGTTTCCACACACGCTGAATCCGGTGATTTAGAAGCTCTCCACTAACACTCGTATCAGTACATGATGGTCATGAGAAGAGCAGATGAAGGTGTGTGAGCAGCTGATATGTAACAGAAGCAGCACTTTCATTCTCTCCAGCACATCTCACAGAAGTGCTGCTTTTAACAAAAAGCCCAGGCTGAGAAACAAAACTCATGTGGAGCCAAGAGACAAAAGCATTCCAACAGAGAAGTTAAAATAACGTTTGGTGAATGTGAATGGTTTGTTCTCTTTCTTGAGTCACATCTTATTTGTGTTTAGTCCATCTTACTCATTAATCACGCTCATGCTTGTAATAGTTCATCTGTATTGCATTCTTATTTCAGTCCAAACTACATATTTCAAAAGCATTTTGCAACTCAAGGCAAAAACACCATATTTTGGTAGATGAAGTGAGTTAATATTACAGACTTCTGAAGATGTTCCTCTGTCTACATTATTTCAGACATTTTAATTCACAACATCTGCAACACATTCATAAAACCCTACAGATACACAGTTTTCAGCACATTTCAGATGCATTAACAGAATACTGTTTTATCCTGCTACACATAAAAACATCCTGCTGTCAAAAAGACATGCTGGGGTCTGTGCAGCTCCAGTATCTTTGTCCTGGATTATTATAAGTCAGTGGGACCTTCAGGCATCTTCTACAGAAATGTATTCATTCCTACAAAGATAAACTGAAAAGTTACATCACTCATACATTTTCATAACTACTTTGTCTACAACCATATTTTTTCTAACAACTCTGTAAATGTTTACTGGCAACATGTTGTGTGACGCTGTCACTTGAAAAGAATGTGTACAAAATGAAGTTTATAGCTATTGGGTTCTTTTTAAATAACCTGAATAAACAACATATGCAGAGAGTTGCAAAAACATCATCAAGTGCCCCAGAGAGAATGATTCACTTCCCAATGAAAAGTGATTACAACACATGAGCTCTCACAATGCTTCAGGAAAACTTGGGAAATCTTACTGTGTTTTGGTTTGTGACATTTTATTATAAGAATTAGATTTCACTGTTATTGATTTCACAGGATTACTGAATAATTGCCTAATACCCCAGAGATGGTGACATCACTGAAGACTGTGTGCTTTCCAGAGGAACAAACATTCCAGCTTAATGAAAAAAACCTTTGAGAAATTAAAGTGAAGATGTTGTGAGATATAGTGAGTGAATTAGAAAGCAGAAATCACATGTTCACATGTCAATTCAAAAATCTATCATTACTTCACAGCAGAGTTTGTTTTTACAGCCCATAATATTACACTATAAAATCCCATGTGAGCTTTATAACAGATGGTGTTTCATATATCTCACCCAGAAAAGAGTTCTGGCTGCTTCCCAACACTCTCACTTCACATGGGAGCACATAAATATGAGTGTCTATCAGTCCAGGTGAAAATCCTGGACTGAGCTCACCAGCAGAAGCAGAGATCTTCACGTTCTGTTTTGCAATGATCCAGCTTCCCTGCTCATACATTACACACACAAAGAAATAATGTCTTACTCCGTATTTCTGTCTTGAGAAATCTTCCAGCATTCTGATAGAATAAGCAGCACTTCTGTGAAATGTGAGAGAATGAAAGTGTTGCTTCTGTTATATATCAGCTTCTAACACACTTTCATCTACTCTTTAATTTGTTTACTTTGTTGGCAAATAGTCCCTAATTTTTGACTAAACATAACACATCTCTTGTTCTAAAGATGTTTAGTCATTTACAAACTAGAAGTTTTTTCTGTGTTTTAAGACAAGCTTCACTACCACCACTAGTCATATTTAGCTAATTAGACTTAACAGATTTATTTTCATCTATCGGAGAACTCAATAGACTTACACTGCAGGAGAAACCCAAGTCATATCTGAGGGCACATATCAGACACTGTGATGGGCACTCACCACATTCACCACAGAGTTCTGCAAAGACAAGCACCACACATTTTCCATCTCTGTGGCTGGCAAACAAACAGGTCACACTGACCTCCCGGTCATGACAAAAGAGGCCATTGGCACTCCAGCTCTGGTTTCATGGTGGTCAGGCTGGTAAAGGAAGACTGCACCCTGCCAAATGGTTTGTCCCTCTGAAGTCTGGCCAAACCTGACTGCTTCACCACTGTCTAGTGTTTCCCACATAAGCCCATGCTGAACATGTAGAACAACTCTCTCTCTCACACACATTTAACAATGCAATATTCATCACACTACATATTTAGAACAGGAAACTGTACTCATATAGACTAGTTGTTGTTTAGTAAGTCAGTATTAGAATCTACTGGAAACCAGTGAGTATCTCTAGTGTTTTACACACACTCACACACACACACACACACACACACACTGTTTTCTTTCACACCTTGTGATCCGTTGAGTTCCCAACACTTGTCCTGTTCCATGAAGATGGACTTTTCACAGATTATGCGGCTCTCTGAAGTTTTGATCTCTGATTGTTTTCAGCATGTCAAGGACTTTCTCAGGCATCCGCACTAAAACTTGCTCTTGATATGGAGGAAAATTGGCCACTCGTCTCTTAAGACAGTTTAAAATGGGAAGCCAGTGTGTGGAAAAGCTTAAAACTGGAAATTCTGAGTCTTACTGTTTATTTTTGCCAACACATTAATGACCACACAGCACAAATTGATGTTAGATTAAATGTAACATCTACAGCTGAGCCGTTTAACAGATACTGTTACGGTAGATAACATATATTTCTGTCTTCTGTATTTCTGCTTCTTAAAAATTAAAACTTTCCTCCTGATGTTTCATTTCTCTCATCATTCGGCCCTCATCAGTGACACACTTGAGAGATTATTTGTTCCAAAGCAGAAAGACTTTCCCTGACAACCTGTGGAACACATGAAATATCCAAAAGGAAAATCACATGCTGTTTCATAAAACACACGTGTTGTGGCTTCACCCGATGTGTTCTTCCTTTAATGAAGTAAAATCAGTGACTGTTTAAATCACCAGTTCAGCCAAACGCAATGACAACAACAGGACAAAAAACTGCTGGTTGCCAGGATGCAGAAATGACACGGGTGCGGTGGAACAGTGTTTTCAACACATCTCATGGCAAAAACAGAATTACACACCACCATAAACCATCTGCCTGTATTCGTTTAGAAGGAAATGTTAACACTGTTTTGCCAAAGCATTCATTTGTTTGGAGTATGAGAGGTGAAGGACAGATGCACAAACCTGTCAGAGGGTTTTCCTCCTGCTGATTTTTCAGTGTTCGTGGAAGCTGAACACATAGTGTTTCTTCTGAGCCTGTACAAGAGAAGACAGCTGGCAGAACCAAAATCACACTTTTCAGAACATGTTAAAAATCTATCTACAGTCTGTAAAGCATTCAAATATTTTTTAAGTATATCTGTTAATTAATTCATTGGATTTATTATTGCAGAAATCCTCATGTGTCTCTGAGATAGCCGAAAAAAATCCTCCTGGATCCTGAGAGAAGCCAGTTAGTATGCTGTGAAGTGAATGTTCAGGGTGCTGAACACATAAATACATCTGAGCATCTCTGCTGAACCCTCAGACGCCTGTGCTGACAGAAGACATGAGCCTCCTCAAAACACACATTTACTGTGTTTAAAACCTAATATAAACCTAATATTCAATGTGAAAAAGACTCTATAATGTTTTGTCTGACCTCCTGAGGTTGAAAATCACCTTTTTTTAAACATTAAGCACCTCCCATAAACATTTATGAAACAGGAAATAAATCTAATTTCTTCTCTCACTGGCTGTGCTCATCTTGACCGTTTATCTCACGTGTCTGTGTATGTTTGAGAGCTGACACATCTCACACTGAAGGTCAAAGACAGAACAGCCTGAACAACATCCTGATTCAACAGAGCAAGAGAAACAATGACTGGAGGCCATCACTCTCATTCACACTGATCACTGATCAGCACTAATTCAGCTGTCAGCAAGACAGACAAAACTTCACCACTTGCTCACAGATGGAAAAAACATACCACCCCTGCTTGCTGTCAAAGCTACGGGCTTATATTTAAAAAAAAATTAAAAATTATATTTGAGGAGGGACGTGAAGATAAGCAAATGATGAGAGTTTTCCTGTCAACCAACAGAAAATCAAGATTCCAGGTTCTCTTTATAAAGTGGTTAGTGGAAAAGTAGAAAGTAGTTCTCAAGAACAGACATTTTCCTCTGGCATAACAGCAGACAGATCATTTCAGTGACATGACGACAGCTGATTCTCTGACACAACCCGCATCATCTCACACAGCTGGAGATGAGCTGAAACATGCACACATTTATATACACGTACAAATAACACGCTGTTAAACAACTGAAGAAAAGCAGGAGTGAATTGTTGGCTGTTAAGCTTCCATTGGTTTTCCACTAGAGGGCAGAACTACACCTGATGTCTGTGACTTGCTTTGTTTGCACACTGTTACTGCAGACTGTACTGTTACACAGCAGGCTCATTTATTCTTAGGGCAAAATGCTAAACACTCTCTCTTTGTAATTGCTTTGGATAAAAGCATCTGCTAAATGAATAAATGTGAAAACATTAGGCTACGTCTGCAGTCTTTAAAGAGGAGTAAAACTTTCACACTTTAACATCACAAAGACACAAAAGCAGTTCATATCAAATGTTTATTGCTGACATGCATGTAGAGATTTGATGAAGTACAAAAATACGTCTTTTATACAAATTTGCTTTTCACCTCTGTACAATTACCCAGTTTATTCTTTGACGCCTTTCTATCAAAGCAGCTTACAACATCAAACACTCAGCTTTTGCTTTTGAATAGAACAATGTTTGATTTCACACCAGATCTTTTAAATCTTCCAGTTTTGGTAAAAGATGCAACAAAAGTAACAATTCTGAAGAGAAATCTCTCAAATTATCAAACATCTGCACAAAGTGGCCTAGCAAGAAAATCAAAGACAAACTTAACATTTAGTTGATTCCCCTGCAGGGTCTTTTTTCAACGCATCATTTGTGAAACACCCACAATCGTTCCAATTTCTTTTGCATCTTGACACATACTGCCAAGAATCATGAACTAATTGCTTTTTAAATGCATACTGAGCCCAACAACATAAGACTCATGCTGCAGACAAAATCTGGACATCACAAAACTGCCTATGCAGGGGGTATCTGTCCCCAGTCACAGTAAGGGGTCTATAAAACAGACATCATAAACAATTTGTCTTGCCTAGGTTTTTACGTTGACTACACAATCACATCAACAGCAGTCATATTGCAACCGTACAGATTTGCTAGGAGATCATGGCTTTTGTGAAAACGATGTGGCCCGAGGAAACAGCCTTGAGGCACTCACCTTCTGAATTTGATTCACACATCATCCACAACAATACTGCTTTACAACCAAATATATTCACATTGTGGTGGGAAAAGACTAATGCTTTCAATGGTGGCAGGCAACATCACTTTATGTTCATGTCTTGTGTGGAAACATTGATGCGATTCTTTAAAATCATAATAACACCCTGTGCTGGTTTGCGCTTCTGACACCATTAACCATAAAGGTTGTTATTCACACTGGTCAGAGCGTGTTTTAATCCTCACAAGATAAACTCTACATTGTCATTCTACATGTCATGCTAATGTGCACGATAACTTAGTTGAACTAAAAATAGAGCTATGCTGTCAGTCTTTGTATTAGTGTAGCTTAATATACCAACTGGATTGTTGCAACAAAAAAAAAATAATGTTAAAGAAGTTTAAACGAATAAAGGTCCAGGAGAAACCAAACACAAATCAGAGAAACACAAATCAGAAGAGAACACAGCAATGATTTGAGTGATACAGGATCTCTACATTTATCATGGCATCTGAGCTTGAAAAGACAGACTTTTTAATAAATTAAAAAGGGAAGCATGAAATGGAAGTTACTTATTTGATAAAGGAAATAGCAGTCAAGCTGCTAGTCATGAACCTACAGTACTACACAACCATTCTAACTAACAACAAGAGTGAAGACAGACATACATGCACCTCAAACTAAAGCCACAGGTCAATGTAAGCCAACCACCTAGTATACCAAGATATCATCAAAAATACATACTCACTGTTGAAGTGAGAATCTGTCAGCAATCTAAGGCAAGATCCTCCAAAGTTATGCTTTACACACATGGGTATCTCAAAACGGGAAGTCAAACGAGATTATGAGAATCTGTCACCTAATATTCTCACGTCTAAGAAAAATGCACAAAACAGATTCAAAGTGAGCTTTGATGGCATTTCCTTCCTGATGATTATAAAGAATTTATTCACCATCCATGGATACAGGAGAAGGTGAGAAGAAACTCATTAAAAACAAAATTAACAGTCCTCTGTGGAATGGATTTGTTTGTATCGTTGTGGCCGAAAATATTCCCAAGTGGTCACATCTCTGTCCCTGAGCTGCAGCTGTAGTCTGTGTGGAGACGTAGGATGAAGCAGAAGACACGCTCTGACTGACTGCCGTGTTATCAGAAGACGAGCACGCTGCACAGAACGAACAGACCGACCACTCCGCTGCAGTGCACTGCCTCCTGACAATCTCTTCCTGCCCCAGCTCTTCAATCCCGTCACAACTAGCCCCTAACTTCCTGTCCTGGTGTCACTTACATGTACATCTATCACTTACTATTAATTTCTTTTCCGTTTGCAACTAGCTGACTGCAAAGGAAACGGTGGGCTGGAGTTGGTGCTGCTTTTTGATGGACTGAATGCAGGAGAGAGAATAATACGACATAATCAGGCTTATAACTACATTTCTGAATGGTATCAAGAAGTGGTGAGCTTCCCAGCTTTCATTATGAGAATACCGTACCGTGTCAGCCGGCTGGACGCAAAGCCATGCTTTGGGTTGGAGACATCCAGACACAGAATCATTTGCATGACACTAGCTGCCAACAGAAATCCATTTAAACAGAGGACTAAAAAACACACGTTGCTGGATTGCAGTAATCTGAGGTTACATCTTGCTAAATTGTGATACTTATCTTCAATGAAAACAAAACTTGGGTAAAATGCTACCGTTTTAGTAAGAAAGGAGAAATAAAGCTTATTTAAATTGAGGAACAAACCAATTACTGGTTTTGACCAAAAAAAAGTTACACAACCACAATGCTAATCTCTTGAGGCCTACGCTTCTGTCCAAACTTCCAACATCAATCCTGCTTCTAAAAGAACCCAGAGCATTGTTAAAAACACACTGAGAAAGGAGATAGAAAATGGGAAGAGGTAGATTTTCAGTAATAGATGGGAGTGACAGATGGGAGTGACATAGACAAACTGGTTGAAGAGGACAGAAGGGGTGGGTACAGATGAAAGGGCTGGTCATGTGATCTGAGGCATCCATGTAGAAGGTGCCGAGGGACATGAGTGAAGGGCAGAAGGGTCATGTGTGGTTTGCTACATGATTCTGAGTATTGCTGATAAGTGTGTGCGAGTCTGTGTGTGTCAGATTTGGGCAAGCATTGGCATGGTGGAGGTGGTGTTGGTGGTCAGTCTCTCTTCAGTTCAGTGTGTCATGTCCTGAGCCAATGAATGGAGCAACAGAGAGCACTGAGCTGTCCCGTGGCTCACATGTGTCTGTCAGACACACACCGTGTGCTCAGAAACATACACAAGTACATATGAACAAGGTTCCATGAGTCGCTCCGCTCCCGGTGACTCCGCCCATAGGCGGAGCGAGACGTTACTTGCGGAGGAAGCGCTGAGCCAGTATTGCGACATCCAGAGGGCTGATTGGTTGAGCGTCATGGCCGAGACGCCTCACTAAAGGTACGTTGCCTGGTTGCCTCTTGCTGAGGAAGTTCTTGGTGTGGTGAATAGTGTTCTTCTCTTCGGCCAACAGCAGCTGCTGTCTCATGTAGTTCTCAAATTCATACTGAGACGACTCCTCTGTCACTTTAGCCTGGGGAGACGAGAAGACACAATTTCAAGGGAATTCAGCACATTTTAACATGCAGTGAATCATTTTAACATGCAGAGACAGTTATAAATAATGCACGCTTAGGGTGGTAAACACCACGGTGCTACAAAACATTGCCTTGTTGGTTTGAGAATTATAATTAGTTTAACAAAGCAACATTTGCTTAACCAGTAGTGAGTCTGTGATGGGACTCATTTTAAAATCAGTATTTCTGCAAATCCATCTGGTGCTTCCAGAAGCACTGAAGTCATGAGAAGTTAAAGGTCTGGTACAGACCTCGTGAAGATGTTCTGCATGGTTGAGCTGATCATCTATGTCGGGCACCACCTGCAGAGAGCCGCTCAGAGAGGACACAGACTGCCTGCAGGGAAACAAATCTGGTCAATCACAGATGAACCTCTCAACATCCTTCAGATGTGTGACTGAACCCTACGGACTGAACTACATCGCTAAAAATGTAGCGAGACAATTTGGCTGACCCAAGATCACATGACCTCATCACGTGAATTCACGTGAAGTCACTTGCACCACCGTGATAAGAAGTCTAAAACTGTGAGTTGTATAAGGCTGATCTGAAATTAGTGGTGACGCACCAGGAGGAGATGATGGTGCTCAGAGACTCCAGCACCTCTGCAGCAGTGAGTCTCTGCTGTGGGTCCAGAACCAGAAGCTTCCGGATCAAACACACGGTACTTTCAGACACCCGCCCGTCCCTGTACAACACACACACACACACACTTAGTTACATCAAAATTATGAATGGTATTTTTTGGGGTGAGGCATTATCCTAAAAAACGTTTTATTGGACAAAAATAATGACTAAGAGCACAAATTAAGTCATCAGTACTTCAGTTTTTATCCTCTAAATCCTCTTTAAGTTATCTGGATAAGTTGTAGAAGCACACTAGCATAAGGAAGGCCTCAAAGCCAAGAGACATGGAGAAAATGACTGTTTTGATTTCACGGTGTTTAAACAGCTGTTATAACACACACACACACACTCAGAGGGCTGAAACACAACATTGGAGGAGAGACTCTTACTCGGGGATGGAGTACTCTGCTGCTTTGATCTTACGGAAGAGTTCTTGAGGTATGCTGTCATAGAACGGGAACTGTCCGTACAGCATGGTGAACAGTACCACACCTAGAGCCCACATATCGCTCGGTTTACCACGATACGGTCGACCTGCAGGGAAACACAGCACACTTTCAGAATCCAGCTGGTCTGTTAATTAATAAAAGACTGTTTATCCTAAACTGTAAGTGTAGCACTGTCTCAATGCCCATAAAGATTAGCTTCAGTCCTGATAAGATAACTACTAGAACAACTTGCTTTGCAGGCAATTAACTAACCAGTTTATTTAACTATTTAACACCATTGCATTACTGCAGAATATTACAGAACAGGAACAAGTCACCAGTACCTGTTCACACTGACCAGACTGTGATTAGCACCATAAATGAGCAAGAGTCAGTGTGCCAGAGGACATTTAAACAACACGTTTCTGTTTGGTAAACTGTATGATTTGTGTGGTATATTTTTCTGTACGGTACATATTCTCTGCCTGCACTCTGTCCCAGCTGAGAGTGCGTTGTGTGTGAGTGCGTGTGTGGTGCGTGTGGTGTGTTGAGTGCGTGTGTGGGTGTGAGTGCGTGTGAGGGTGTGAGAGAGTGCGTGCGTGTGAGAGAGTGCGTGAGTGCGCGTGTGTGTGCGTGAGGGTGTGCGTGTGAGAGAGTGCGTGCGTGTGAGAGCGTGCGTGTGAGGGTGTGTGAGAGAGTGCGTGGTGAGGGTGTGTGAGAGTGGCGTGGCGTGTGTGTGTGAGAGTGCGTGCGTGAGGGGGTTGAGAGTGCGTGCGTGGTGAGGGTGTGTGAGTGCGTCGTGTGAGTGCGTGCGTGCGTGCGTGAGCGTCGTGCGTGTGAGAGAGTGCGTGTGTGTGAGGGTGTGAGAGAGTGTGTGTGTGTGTGAGGTGTGAGAGAGTGCGTGTGAGTGCGCGTGTGTGCGTGAGAGAGTGCGTGTGAGAGAGTGCGCGTGTGTGTGGGAGGCGTGTGCGTGAGTGCGTGTGCGTGAGAGTGTGCGCGTGTGAGAGAGTGCGGAGTGTGCGTGGTGGTGCGTGTGAGAGTGCGTGCGTGTGCGTGTGAGAGGGTGTGCGGTGAGAGAGTGCGTGGTGAGAGAGGCGTGTGTGTGCGTGGTGCGTGGTGAGAGTGTGTGCGTGGAGAGAGTGCGTGTGAGAGTGTGCGTGCGTGTGGAGAGTGCGTGTGGAGTGTGCGTGTGTGAGTGCGTGTGTGTGCGTGCGAGAGTGCGTGTGTGTGCGCGTGAGAGAGTGCGTGTGTGTGAGAGTGCGTGTGTGTGCGCGTGTGAGAGTGCGTGTGTGAGAGTGCGTGTGAGAGAGTGCGTGTGTGAGAGGCTGTGTGTGATGCGTGTGAGAGAGTGCGCGTTGAGAGTGAGAGGCGTTCGCGTGTGAGAGTGCGTGTGAGAGTCGCTGTGTGAGAGTGCGTGTGTGAGAGGCGTGTGTGAGAGTGTGTGTGCGTGCGAGAGGTGCGTGTGTGTGCGCGTGTGTGTGAGAGTGCTGGTGTGCGCTGTGTGAGAGTGCGTGTGTGTGCGTGTGAGAGTGCGTGTGCGTGAGCGTGTGAGAGTGCGTGAGCGTGTGAGTGCGTGTGTGTGAGAGTGCGTGTGTGTGAGAGTGCGTGTGTGAGGGTGTGCGTGTGAGAGTGCGTGTGTGTGTGTGTGAGAGAGAGCGTGTGTGAGAGTGCGTGTGTGAGAGAGTGCGTGTGTGAGAGAGTGCGTGTGTGAGAGTGCGTGTGTGTGTGTGAGAGAGAGCGTGTGTGAGAGTGCAGTTTCTCAGAGCAGTTCCTCTCTCCGTGACTCATTGTGGTGACTCACTGAAGCAGCTCTCTTTTGTTCTGTTGTCATATTACACTGATTCATCCCTGCCTTCTCTCTCTGTTAAATGTGAATGAAGCCACAAAGAAGAGCTCAGCTGTGTTTCTCTTGAATGTGAATGTTCAGATTGCGCAGTCTAACCAGTGCCTGCATCCACACATTTCTTGGAAAACCCCACGGGCACACAAATGAAATATTTTAAAGGTACAATTACATCAAAATGAAAATACTGACATTTGCTAAAACGAATGTGCTTTTAAAGCTACATGACTTCTGTGGAACAAAAAAAAGAGAAGTTCTGTGTGGTGTTGTCCATTTCCAAAAAACATTCTCATACCTCAGTCTGACAAAACAAACAAACAAACAAACAAACATGTTCACAGGTATGCATTTACTATGAAAGTCTATAGGGTAAGCATACGATGGTTGCCACACAGACATCCATGATTACAAACTTAAACCTAATTTAACAAACGAAAGTACAAGTGAACCTGGAATATTTTTTAAATTTTGCTCTTTAGAAAACAAGCGCTATATGTGTAATACAAACGGAAATGAAACGAACTCAAACTGCATCACCTGAGTTACATTTCAATACTCCACAGAAAGATTTTCTTGGAAGATTTAGCGTGACACAACTGCTGTTAATCTGATACACGTCACTGCTGAAAACTCCTGGAGGCCATGACACCAGACTTAAAGTAAAAGGCTTGGTACTGAGTCGTTGATGAGCAAACAGGCCACACACACACGTCCCCTGGCACACAAATGACGACATCAGTAATGTAAGTGTTTCTCATCCCTGCTGATAGTTTGTGACTGCTGCCCTGATTAGAGGAAGCAAGAGAGTGAGGCTGGATTCTCACCGCTCAGAACATCTGGGCTGATGTAGGCTGGACTGCCTCTCTGGTCCTTTAATAGATCCTCCTCACTCACCAAATGCTTTCCGAGGCAAAAGTTTGTGATGGTGATCCGATGAGTCCTGCAGCACATAACACACACACACACACGTCAGACACTCACCACAAATTCCCAAACACAGTCTGGATGTTTGGATTAAAGAGCTAAGGAATCCAGGCCATATATGTCTGTGTATGTATGTATGTATGCATCAAAACGAAACTCCAGCCATTATTAGGCAGGCCGCATTTCAATCTGTGCAAACATGCCTCTGATATTTAGTCTGTCATTAAATCCAGTGTGTGGCAGGGAGCCATTCTGTCTTTTCTCCAGAAAGCAGAAGTTAACATGACAGAACACCACAAGTGCACGTATGAGAAACAAGTGAGTCAACCTGTGGCTTCTCACAAGATCAACGATGATTACTCTACACATCTTGAGAAAGAAACAGCTGAGCCCTTTTCAGCGAGAGTACACACACACACACACACACACACACACACACACACACACACACACACACACACACACACACACACACACACAGAACTCTCACACACACTCTCATGTTTAGTTAGCGTAAATGTGGCCTGCAGGGCTGTCGGGTCTCCAGATGTAATGTCACACAGTCACAGCTGTGATCATCACTTAAACACCTCACAGTCAAGCAGACCCATCCTGTTTTTACCCATACTTCCCCATCACTCTCTCACTTTCACACCCTGAAGAGTGACAGTTCACAAACAGCCCCATCCAGAAGCCAGGATTTTCCCAGCAGAGCTTCTTAATGCTGATTACTAACCTCATCTAAAAAAAGGAGGGTCATGACTAAACTAGATTAAAAGAGAAGCTACATTAGTCATAACGGACTAGAATAAAATGTTTCCATTTATTCCATTCTGTACTGCATTTGTATCAGGATTATTGTAGTTTCTACAATTTTATATTAAATATAAACTCGTTTTCAATCGTTCCGTTTTAATAGTGTGTATTTTTTGCACTTTTAAAACAATTTTGCTTCAGACTATAAAAGACTAAACATTGGTGTTGTCTTCATAATCTTTCGCCTACATTATTGTGTGTTAATGATTTGTCTTGATCTGTGTAAAATATTGGACAAAGAGTTTGTGGAGGATTTGCTTGGTCTGACTGCACAACTGTTCTAGCTTCAGTTCCTGAGCCACTGAGCTTTTCTCCTCAGGATGTGCTTTACGCTCAGCCTTCACTTCCTGCTTATGTGAAGAGACCAGAAGACTCCTGGACACTCACTGCTGCTAAAATCAGCCGTGTTGATGGGAAAAGTGAAATGGTTAGAAGTCTCCAGGCAGAAATCCACTCAGATCTGCATCTGGTGGGTGATCTTACTGTGAGATTTTGACTCTGCTTGGGCAATCTGTGCTGAAAGAGGAACAGGGCAAATAGTGAAAGCAAATGAGCAATCGTAAGATCCTATTTATTCTCTTGTACAGTGATATACTTGATAGTAGCCATATGGTGCACCCTAAAGAGTGTGTAAGCTCTGAAGGTGATAAGAGGGTAAGAAGAGGTGGTGGTAAACGTCTGTGAGAAATGAGAGCGGTTTCTACGATGTATGACGTTTTGATAATATTGTGGCGATAAACACTGCCAGGAAATGCTCTGTGCAGTGCTATGCTGGGAAAGTTCTGTTCTTCCAGAAAGTTCCAGTCAGGTCAATCTATCTACTTAGCTGAAATGCTTGAGAACACAACATGCAGGATTTTGGATTCCGTTCCCATTTCAATACAGTTCAGAACAGGCAGTTTACAGAGCAGTCACACTGGTAATGCCCATGAAGGCAGAAATCATGCAATCTGCAATCACATGCAGCAGGCATGTTACTTTCCTGCTCCATCAGCAAGTGTAATAATACTTCCCTTATCTGCTACTAATATAAGCTCTTGCACTACACAGATTCAGGGTTGTAGGGATCACTACACAGATTCAGGGGTCATTTTTAAAGACCTAAGCAGAAAAGGAGCCCACACGTCATAGACTACTTATGACTAATACAGAGTACTTTCCATTCCACCCAAAGCCAGCAGTGTGCAGGCTGGGCAGGGTCACAGAGAGAGTAGGATCAGAAGAGTATGAGTGAGAGAGAGCCAGCATTACGTGTACACATGACTCAGCTCTCAGTTATGGATCTTTTGGCAGAGGGCTGTATGATCTCCAGTCAGGACACAGTGTTCTGCTCTCTCACTGAACTGAAGCAGACAGATACACACTGCTCTGTTTCATCACCACAGAATCCAGTGACAGCCGCGTGTATGCGTTTTTTTTAATTATTGAGCCGTGCAATACCGGTCTGTGAGTGTACTCTTCACTCCAGAGAAACATTTGCAAAACTTCTGACTCAACAATGGCACATGCAACATATTACAAAAAATCCCATAAATGAGAAGTACTACAAACACGTTCAAAATGTGCTGCAACTCACGTGTTACTCAATTTTCACATTTCAGACGGAAAACTCAAACTGCATTCTGTAAAAGTCTTACTCATTACATTTCTAGTTTATTTTGTCTAACCTGGCTGAATATTTTCATTTTTCTGGGTAAATAACAATATACCCATGAAAAAACACTCTGATTAATGCAGTCACAAAAATCACACGTGGCATGTTAAGCAGGTGTATCAGGTGAAATGTCATGACTAACCACTTGTGATCAGACCACCCGATGATTTTAATACGACATACAGGGCCAAAATGTCTCTGTATGTGTGCTAACCAGTAGGCACTATTTAACCTCTTAAGGGCAAAGTAAGTTATATAACGCATACCTCTGATTCAACAAACCAGAACAAAAACAGTACAGTTGAGAAATGGAAGGGAGGGGAAATTATGAAAGAACAAGCCCCGGTCCTCTCTACACATGCCACTGGGAGTACGTGCTGTTACGGGTTTCGTAATTAGACAAGCTGTGCTCTAATGTCACCGAACTGCAGCAGGAGAGAACTCGGCAGAGAGAGGCACATGCTGGCTAATGCAACAGACAGAACTGAGTACTTTCAGTGAGTCAGCGAGGATCTTGTTCCTTTACCACATTTGAAATGACAGAGATAAGCGTGGTGATAATTGCTCCAGAAGGCTACTGTTTTACAAAAGAAGCAGAAACGCACATACGGCGCACAGATGCCTGTTCAGAGAGGGCTTTACAGATGAGGGATCAGGAATTCTGCCAGGCCTGTCCGATCCGCAGCATTACCTGACCTCAGACGTGCTCTAGTCAGCATGTGCATCTCTCTATAGCTCTCTCTCTCACACACACACACACGCTGGTTTTAACTGGGAAGGTTCCTAAGAAGAGGGAGGTCAGTGAGTCCAGACACAAGTGCATGGGGGCCTGAGATCTCCACCAGGCTGCAGGCAGAGGAACACACAGAACCTGGGCTTCTTACCTTTTATTAAGCACCATGTTTCCAAGCTTCAAGTCTCGATGCACAATGTTCTTCTGCAATTGAAAAACAGAGCTATAGTTATAATTTACAGTCATAAGAGAAGTTCCTTATATGAGCTACATTACAGAGAACATAAAAACTGACACTATATCAGCAACATCATTGATCTGGTTTGAGCAAATATATCTGCTGATAATTGATTCATTAAAAATTCATTAATATATAACCAAAATATTGATTACAGCTACTGGGATTAACTGATGAAACTCTATAAACATACTGTGACAGTTGTATTCATTATAATGGGAAGTGTTGTAGCACTGTCACCTCGCTGGCTTTTTTGTGTAACTGATACAGAATTTAAATAACACTTTTTGTTTCTCATGGTGCTAAAACAGCTAATGTGACAACAACATTTAGGAACAGATAGTGTTCTTTGGTTGAGCAGCCCACAAAGAATATGTTGTGCATTTAGCACACACAAAACGGGTATTTTAATGTAATAATCTACAATCATAATTGCAGTTGATCTCATGTGACATAATCAGGCTGCCCTATTTTTTAATAAAACTGTGCACAACATCACCAGCAATACCGTGTGTATGAAAAGTTCAATATGGCGACTCACCTTATGCAAAGCCTCCACCACTCTCACAACATCGTAGAAAATGACGATGGCCTCACGCTCGCTCAGTCGTTTCTCCTTGATGACATAATGCTGAAGGTTGATGAGGTCAGCCGTCTTGTCGCTGAAATCGTGAGCACAGAGGCAGTCCAGCACCAGACAGATTCGTCTCTTCATCTTCCTCACCTTGTTGTCCTCCATGTCTTCCACAATCTCACAGGAACGGTCCTGAGACGGGAAGATGGAAGGACAATGTTTAAGAGAGGTTCTGGACACAGAATAAGAGGAAAGCAGGGCTGCACGACATTGAGGAAAAAAAAGTGATAACTTGTTAAATAACATAAAATTTAAATTGAGTTGACAAATTTAAAGCACTATTTAAATACATTTAAAAACTGAAAATTATAACCAACATAAATGTTTCACATTCTGGGAGAAACAAAGCTCTGAATGGAGAAGAGTGAAAACAGCTTAAAGAATCAGATGATGCTAATGGACTGGTGGTACACAGAGCTGCAGCAGTTTTCCTGAATGCTTCGGTGTGTGAGAGTTTGAATGCTGAAGTTCTCCTTCAGTCACTTGAGAGCGGGTCAAATGAGGGCCAGGAATCGATCTGCAGTGCAGTTTGTGTTTGTACTGACGCCGCCCCCGAACACAAGAAGAGATCCATAATTAACTGGCTTACACTAGAGAGGCGCTATAATAAAACAATCAATACTACAGCTTTATGAATGGCCAAACAGCACAGAACAATCTGTTCTGAGGGCCATTTCCACCAGAGGAAAAGAGAGAGATATGAAGAAAGAAACTCACTCAAGAAAACAGTGAGTCACTCTGAGCCCATAATAAAAACAACTGAAGGAAAAACATTAAGAAGCAAAGTAACAAGTTCTGATAATAAAAGAGGCAGCGGAGGCATGTGAACCCAGCAAAAATCTGTTGCCTGGGTTATCAGTTATTCAAAACAATCTGACTGCAGAAAGCCACAGCTGACCAAAGTATTCCTAGAACCAAGTATTAAGAAACAGCAATGGAACGTTACGCTTAAAAACATCAAAGGCCGCTAGACAAGGTGAATTCCTCCAATTTATGTGGTGCTTTTGTTTAGACGTGACCTGCTGCCAAGTGGAATTTGTCTTACCTGGAAGAGGCCGTGATGGTGCACCACTCCCTCCTGGTTGGAGAGCAGTGACAGTAGAGAATACTCTGTGTGAAGAAGCATCTTGCCCTGCCTTTCCTCCTGCGTCTCTGCTGCCGTGTCCCCGCGCTCTTCCAGGGTCAGAATCTAAAACAAAAGGTGCAGGTAAGAGGTCATGACCTCAACACCGCCATAGGACACATCCTATTCTAAAGCCCCCTGACAGAGTATTATCTCGATTGTGATGAGCCATTAACCATCTTGAGGCAGTTCAGAAGGTCCATTAGGGGCTTTATCTACAGAGGGGACAAAGATAAGCCCCTGACGTGTCATTCAACAAGTCTATACAGGAGATGTGGAGACCTGACAGACACGACTTACAGACACACAAAAGAGGGGTCAAAAGGTCCGACTCCAGGTTGATTAGTACCCTGAAGCCCATCCAGTCAGAGGCTGGTCCATAAACAAAGAGCTCAGCCTGATGTTCTTCTCTGAACCAGACTCAGCTTACAGTATTGTAAAGGGTTGTAACTAAAGTGTTTTTTGAGGCAGGGCAAAGGCTCATGCAAATTGTAAGAAACACAACTCTTTGTCTGTCACAAGCTGTCTCACTGCCTAGTTTAAAACATGTTCTCCCATGTTTTAAACTAACATGGGAGAGTTTTCCTGACAGCATTATGTCCATTTTAGGTGATCTGAAATAGACAGAAGTGTAAAAGGTGGTCCAAAACAGTTTGTAAAGAAATAACTTTATAACAAACTACATTCTGAGACAGTGAAATAAACATTAATACCAGGTGTAAACAGAACACAAGAGCACTTACTTTTAGCTGGTAGAAATCATCCGTCCCATCTTTTCTGGCGAGACACTGCACTATACTCTGAACAGGAGAGTTTCCGAGCCGCGGGCCTGGTGAGGTGAGAAGAAATGACTGAACAGATGCAGAGAGGTCCAGCAAGTTTAAAGCACATTCCTCAGAGTACAGTCATAATCGCTCTTATCGCAGCACTCTGCATTAGCACGTCACACTGCTGTTCCTGCGACGCTGCATTTCAAAGGCAACACAGCAACATAGCAGCACGCAGGGAAAGACCTGCAGATGGCAATGAATTCAAAACATTCCTAGAATACTTCTCAGAGCAGAGACTTCAAAATGAAGACCACCACCTCAAACTCAAACAAACACAGACACAGAAAGAGAGATCCATCTAAAAAGACAAACATTACCCTGCACAAGAGTGTCAAAGTCAAGACTCATTAATCTGACAGGCATCTCACAGTGAGGCAGATGTATACCTGAATGATCCAATACACTTCAAAATCCATTTCATTATACTGAGTTATTAATGTGAACACAGTTGGTTACGTCTCATGCGAGTATAAACATGAATTTGAACAGGATGAGTTTAAAACACCGAATTGTAAAACTCCATGAATATTGGTACTGATTAGTGAAATGCTGGTATTTTGAGAATGAATCAGCTGACTCACCTAAAACAAAGGGGCCGGCTCTCTTAGCATTGTTTCCAGATATCCCTGGACAGAGGAGTTTGTTGGGTCTACCGGACGACTCCCCGGCCCCTCGCTCTGAAGCACGCCTTTTGGACATTCTGCAGATCTGCAAACAGGAGTCAAACAGAGGGGTCACTAATGCACAGTTACTGCATGAAACTCAATGCAACCAAACAATGCAACCACAGGACAATAGCTCAATGCACTGTAGCCCAGGAAGACAACAGCCATCCCACAACACTGAGGTCCTCCAGGAAAGATAACAGATGGGGGAAGAGGGTCTAGCCACTGTCATCCCCTCCCCAACACTTCTAACAGTGACCATTAACAGCTGCCCGTGTAAACGACAAACCATCAAGTCATTTGCGTTTGCATGAGTGAAAATTAGCAGCAGGTGTGAAATGGTGCCGCTGAACACAAACACTGAAGAAGTTCAATTTAAAACAACCCTACAAACTTCATCTGTTGCAATTGCTGCTTTTTCTCATTTCCTTGTTTGTAATCCTTCCGGTCTTCAATCTGCAAGGGTTTATCTGTAAATCTCTGCAGCATAATCTGCACATTACAAAAGTCCGTCTCCGTCTGATCATTTGACAAGCAAAAGGCAATTCATTTAGTTACGATCATTTAAAACTCTAATTAGACATACATGGCCTCTGTGAAACAGCCATGAGTTGCTTACTGCAGAGGATCCCGGCTCGTTTTGTTGGGTGAAGGGTTCATGTGTAATGTTGTGAGCGTCTCTCAGATTCTAGTGGAGGAAAGTGGCATTAAGGACAGCGTGATTCACACAGGGCCTGAGGTTTGCACTGGTCGCAGTTTGTCAGAAATATGAAGGACTGCTGTTTGACACCACTGTGTGACACACACAGCCTCCAGACATCATAACATGATGCAGCGATGCGGCACATTTAGCACTGCAGCCAGTTCAGCACCGCTGGGCTCTTCAAAATCTCAACCCTGTTCAAATTACAGAGACGCGCATAAAACTGCAGTGATGCAACAGCAGGTAATCTGCTCTAACAGCGAATACATGCAAAGCAGAAATGAAGAGAACTGCTGTCATAGACGGCTGTGCTTCAAGCTTACATTACAGGCCTGGTTATGTGATTGTGAATGATATGAAAGACATCAGATATTTGCTGCTATTCTGTGACAGATCACAGTCTGTCTGCAGACTGCAGGAGGGGTACGGCTGGCAGCTATCATCTCACAGGCTTTTTGTTTTTCTGGACACAGATTGTTGACAACATGACAGACGGAGGTGAGAGACGTGCCTGCTTTCTCATCAACACTTTGACACGCATTATGGCACTATTAGACAGATTACAGCACGACATGTTACACAGAGAGAAACTGCACTGGCTTGCAACACAACTGCAAGCAGACATCTGCGACCCGACCGGAACAAAGACGACATCAAACCATCTGTAATGATCGCAGATGACAGCAAACAATCAGCCCAGTGACATGAGAAGATGCACATATGCATACAAGTCCAACCCTGTGAATGCAGCCAACAGCACTTACTCAGAAACAGGCAGAAACTACACCATAAACTATCATCCCTGAAGATCAAACGTGATGTGCACAAACACGATTAAAGCCCCGACCTGTCGTGCAGCAGCAGGTTTTAGTGTTTGTTAGATATCAATATACGAGCCGTGCACACTTGATAACTCTCGATCACCGGCTGGTTTGTACACGTTTTGATGGAGATGTGCACGTCTGCATCGGTGCTGTACAAAAACAAATGACTAATGTTTCCATTAATAGGTGAACGACAGCGGGGAATTGAAACGAGATCGCAACAGTGCCCGATGTCATCGCAATAAAACGACGACGGCGACCCGCCAACCAAACCACGGAACTAATTCACACGAATCGATAACCATCATTGATGCAGATCGCTCACATGAGCGTCTGAGGAAACAAAGCTGGTTTTCTGTCAGTCTCCGCATCTGCGGCCAAACTTGCTCATCTCGGTGCGTTTTCCTTCTCTCGCCGTTATATCTCAAAAGGGCGAAATCAACGACGACTTGGTCGAGTTTAACCGAGTTTAGAAGCGAAACGCGACCCATCAAGTGAAAAAGTTCACCGTGTCCCTTTAACGGACCGTGAAAATGTCCTCAGCCGACGGACGGGTCATTTAACTCACCAGATCCGCGGAGGGAGCCCTCTGTCGGACTAATGTCCGCTCATTTGTGGACGACTGGATGTTTACTGACATCCACACGCCACCGCGGGCCGGTCTGTTTCAAGCGAGCCGGAGAAATGTCACGATTACCGAAAGAGGTTTCGAGGTAAAGCCTTACGACAACCGATCACATCTTTCCATAGCAGCGCCACCTGACAACGGAAATGACGCACAAGGCCTGAGTGGCAGAACGGCTCAGCCAATAGGGAACGCTCGTTCGAGTCCCCGCCCCCTTTAAGTGCATTCTTGGGATACAGAAAAGTGTGCAAGTATTATTTTGTCATTCACTTGATAAATGATAAATCAAATGTCAATACATAAGAAATGTAACACCCACCAAAACCTCTGTTGAGAAGCACTCAGAAGCCGGTGGTTAACATCTATTACAAGAGCTCATGTCTGCTGAAGACAGTACAAAACTGACACCAGAACAGAGTTTCATGCAAACTTTCTGTCAAATTCCCCAGATGTGTTCAATCTGATGCTATCAGAAGACGTGCAGATGTTTCTTACTTGTGTCTGAGTAGTCTGCATCCATCTCTGCAGATCTGTGTGACGTCATCTTACGTGCTGGCGTCGGACCTGTGAGGCTGCAGGTTCGAGCTCAGCTGCAGATCTTTCCCACAGACGAGCAACTGTGACGGCGATTCATTCATAACTGTGTGGGTGAGACAGACGTCTCCCACCGCGGTTCAGATGAACACACACGTCTCAGTTTTGCTCATCTTGAGAAGTCATGAGACACCAAGCGCTTGAACAGCAGGCAGCAGTGAGAGATGCGCGGTGGAGACAACATCAGTAACTCATGCGCTTCCTGTAGTAAGACAGGCAAGGTTGCGCCATCTAGTGATCAGGAAAAGTCACAACCTGTGAGGAACAGCAGACGCATACTGGCCTTCATATAATTGAAAAAACGACTTTATTTAATGCTCAAATCTAACATTTCAATATAATAAAACAGTAAACACACACACATGAACTTTCATATGGAACACAAACAATAAATAAGCTCTGTTATGCTTATGAAAATATAAACATTGCATTCACCATCCATACTGCATGATTTTTTCATTCCATGAAAGGTGTTCTTCACAATATACTTCACATATACTTTCCCTTTTCATAATGCAATAACTGCGCATTCAAAGACAACAACATCTGATTTAAATTGTGACAAATTCTTGAATTGCATTTTTATTTGTCTCCCTATGAATGATGACAGAACAAAAGTACACCAATGGTCCAGGGGCATCCTGTACAGCAGTTCTGGGATCTGTGCTAATATTCACTGCAAGTGCACTTTGGTTTCCTCTGTCACTGTCTTAATGTTGAATCGTACCTGCACCTCTCAGTCGACACATTCAATTACAGCTCTGCATGAATTCCTTGTGTGCGTATTCTAGACAATTGAGACTATCCAGCAAAGGCAAAACATTCTGTCCATTGATGGAAATGTCACAGGAGTGTCTGTGACAGCAAAGTCTCACAGGGGCTGTCAGAGGGGCCACACAACTCTGTGTAAAGTTCAAAATGAAACATTCACTGAACTACGAGATGATGGGCTGCTTCAGAAGGTATAGACTAACTCCACAAACTGATTATAGAAAAGTCCCAAAACAGGACGCATATTACATCTCTACACCCGCTTTTTGCCTTTCTTGCACTGAAGTGGGTGACAAAACTCCACAAGACATTCACAAAGAAAATCTCCTTGTCATTCTAAGTATAAATATGCTCATCACTGTGGCTCCAGGTGAGAGGCCTCCTTATGGAGTAATACAGTGAGATGGAGATCTCAGAACTTCATCCTTCTTGTCTACTCAGTCATTCTCCTCAGTCCAAAGGAACAAAGAGTTTAGGTCACAGGCCGTCCATCATTGCCAGAAGATCGTCACCTTTACTGCTAGAACTGGGGCTGGGCTCTGCTGCTTCCCCAAACTCCCCCATGATCTTTGCCAGTTCTGCGTTCGTCTGTTTGTCCTTAAAAAACAAGGAAAACAACTTGGTTTGAAGGGTTTGGTTACTCCCATGGTACTCTCGTTAGCTTTGCTAGTTGAAGTTAACCTAAACCTCATCATTTTTAGCCTGCCAAAGACCAATTAGATAAGCTGAGAGCTTTGTCCCAGTGCTGGTGGATTATGGGTAATCAGGTATTACAGGGAACGGTTTTCTGAGGCCTAAGATCAAGGAGTACTGCATATAGGCAACCTACATGTACAAATACACATGCATACAAACATTAAACTTACCTTTGTTGCTTGTATAGTAATAACTTCATAGGAGAGTTCATCTGGTCTTGATATCAAAGCTTCCCTGTGGAAAGGATTCATTTCATTCAACTGAGAAACATAATCTTTAAACAGTAAAACATCACATTCTATAATGGTATAATTGTTTTCTTTTGATTTTGTGGTTAAATATGACCTGGACATGTTTTGGTGACAGTCAGACTCTCACTCATCTATAAAAACAGAGAGATCAGATTTAAAACTCACTCCTCCTCCTCATCAGTGGAGAACAGATTCACCCTGAAGCCTGAGTCCATCGCAGCCGGTTTCTGCACCTCTAAACCTCCCATCAGTCTAGCCAGCAGGTTCAGTTCTTCTTTAGCCAGAGGATTTGGGGTCGTGTTCACCTTCACAAATACACAGAACATAATTACACTGCATTATAATATCAGAATAGTCATATACAGTTCTATTACTTTATTATGAATGTTTATGACTTTCCAGCTGATTTAAAAACGACATAAACACTGTAACAAATAAAAACAAACCCCACAGAAATTTGCTCTTACCTTGGTGTGCTGTGAGGAGTTTTTGGAGATTCCAGACATGTGTGTTTCAACAGGACGACTCACACTGTACCTGAAGGATCAAACTGGGCAATTACTGCAAAGCAATCAGCCGCCTGTCTCACGTTTACAGCTAAATTATGATTAAACACTTACAGATGATAATGTTAAGACATAACAGCTGATGAATATGTACATGATATATATGAACATGAGATTACATCACAGGCTGCTGTATGTGAGCAGAAATGATCATCAAGGATCTGATCATCAAGGATCTGATCATCAAGGATCTGATCATCAAGGATCTGTGTGAAAACATGGCTGTCCTATGTCTGACTCTTACATGTTTGTGCCCAGCTTGATGACACGATCACCATACTGTTCAAATGAGCCTTCACGCAGAGCGCTGCTGTAATTACCACCATCGCAGAACTGCAGTCTTTCAAATTCATCCCCACTGCAGCTGAACATCCTGGAAATGATACATATTAAATAAACGAATAACTAAGCAAAACAGCATTAGACACAAGGAAAACATAGGAATGTTAAAAGTTGATCAATTAAAACATTTTTACAGCGTCTAAAGCACTGTTAGAACATAGAAACAGACTCTGCTATAATTAGAAAAGCTCTCTTATATGTCAAAGTCTCTCACTAATGAAATTAACTATAAACCTTCACTGTTAAACCTTCAGTGACTGAAGTGATCAGTGAATTGTTTATTTATCTGAATGTTTAAACTTTCACACTGTGTGATTACTCTGGTCACATCAATATTGTAATAATATATTCACATGTTGTTTTGTTAGTGATGCATTCACTCTAAGAATAGATCAAGAACTCTGTCCAGTTAACCTGATGAGTCCTGGTGTGTGTGTCCCGTATGGAACAGGCCCTGATGTGGGCAGAACAAATCGTCCATTAGAGTTCTGCACCTTGTCTTTCAGGAAAATTGATACCTACAAACAATAAAAAATAAATATCATTCATTCATTGGTTAGGTCAAACATAGTTGTTTAACAGTACATAACTGCTTACACATCAATATTTTTGACTCCATCATTTGAGAACAGATTGTACTGCTTATTCTGAGTGTATGAAACACACTTAAATACACACTTACTCTTATATGCATATCTTGAAAGAAGATGAGGAGTGTTTGTCTAATGAGTTGAAACTCTCCACCAGATAAAGGGGTATATATCTAAATGTTACAAGAAAAAGAGGAGTTTTAAACCAAAAACCAGAGTGTAGTTTTGACTCTTTACCAAACTAACAATTAATGTATTGTACGCAATGATTCATTAAAAAGGATCTGAAGGTGTAAAAGTTGAACTTCAAGAGGGCTTAACAGGGTCTTCACACTGTTACCTCTATGAGCTGTTTATTAGTCTCATCCACTTGACTAAGGATGCTGGGGGTGTCCTTCACAAAGTCCCTGATGGCATCCATGTGGTTGAAGGACACAAGAAGGATGTCTTTAGGACGAGGACACAGCAGGACCTGATACTTGAAGGCCATAGTCATCAGGTCATAGAGCTGTGCAGGAAACAAACACAACTGTGCTGATACATAATCATATGTCATATTACACACTAGAGGGAGCCATTCAACAAAATGTGTTGAGTGTGTTTATTATTATTGAAGTCATTTCAAACTAAAGAGCAAAATGAGTGAAGAACTGCCAACAAATAGTTATGAAAGATCTAAAACACAAAGTAAGTTTTAGTGTATGAAACAGTGTATGATTAGTGTGTGATTCAGGCAAAGAGGTTTTGTTGTTTACACTTACAAAAAGTACAAGAAATACAAGAACTCAAGAAACTGTGAAGTATTTCTGACAGTAAATTTACTTTGTCCATGCTGGCCTGGTTGAGTCTCATGATTGACGCATGAGCCAGTCGATCAAACACGGTTCTCAGGGCCTTCTTGGAGTAAAGCTCCTGCGGTTTAAACAGCTCCTCCAGAAAATTCTTGTTGAACATGGTGGTGATGATGTCATTCATAACTATCCCAACACAAAGTCAAAGACACGATGCCGTGAGTCCAAAGCAATTGTGCACATATTAAAATATCAACTGAGCAAGCAGAATGCAGTTGTAGGAAGCTGTTATTGCCTGTTAAAGATGAACAAACAAAATGAATGTAAAAATCAAGCTTTATTGTTCTGGTGTTTTAAAGGACAGCAGGCTGAACTGTCTTTAAAAGTTTAGAAGCACCAGGAACACAGAGAATTCAATTCAGACCTCAGTACTCAACAAAAGCTTTTAGAAGCTGCATTTTTGGGCCGTTCTTATTTTGCAATAGTGTTTTCACGCAAAAACATTCAAAATGCAAAATCATTATAACAGTACAGAAACCCGGTCTCCCTCTACACAGCAGCTGTCTATGAGAGCTGGCATGTACACACACGCTACATTATTCTACGACCAGCAAAGCAAGCAGAATATTAATAATACCTCTTCTTCTGTCCTCCTCTAGCCAAACTGCTACAGTGGCTACAAAGATTGCAAATCAGAAAGGACACATTGAAAGTGTTCTGTAGAGGAAGTCAGCTAGATTATACAGCTCACAGTTTGGTGACTGCAGCATCTGATGCCAAACTGGGACACAGTTAAATCCATTATAAACTGACCAGGTCATATAAAGAACATGTATGAATGCAAATTTAAAAACAATTATACTGGCAAGCTGCTGAAGAAATATAATTAACTACAGGACTGCCTGTTACAGAAATAATAGTGAGAAAATGTACATTACGTCTCAGTTTTGCCCTAGAAGGTATGAACTACATTATGAATAAATAAATAAAATATCACAGACAACATCTATGGCCAAGACATTTATTGCGGTATGACAGAATGTTTATTTTTGGGTAAATTATTTATTTAATGTCTTTCCGTGGATGCAGAACATATCATATTGACTGTTTCCAGCATAAAGCTGTAACTGAACTGGGCCATTTGATCACTGTATTCATACACTGAGGCTAACTGGGTAATTTTGTACAGCAACAGAAGACAGAAATATTACTCAGTCATTGGACTTTAAACCATGACTGGCTGTTTGTACAGCGTCATGTGTGGATTCAGATCAGATCTGCTGTATCTGCTCACTGTCTGTACATCATCATGTGTGGATTCAGATCAGATCTGCTGTATCTGCTCACTGTCTGTACATCATCATGTGTGGATTCGGATCAGATCTGCTGTATCTGCTCACTGTCTGTACATCATCATGTGTGGATTCGGATCAGATCTGCTGTATCTGCTCACTGTCTGTACATCATCATGTGTGGATTCGGATCAGATCTGCTGTATCTGCTCACTGTCTGTACATCATCATGTGTGAATTCAGATCAGATCTGCTGTATCTGCTCACTGTCTGTACATCATCATGTGTGGATTCGGATCAGATCTGCTGTATCTGCTCACTGTCTGTACATCATCATGTGTGGATTCGGATCAGATCTGCTGTATCTGCTCACTGTCTGTACATCATCATGTGTGGATTCGGATCAGATCTGCTGTATCTGCTCACTGTCTGTACATCATCATGTGTGGATTCGGATCAGATCTGCTGTATCTGCTCACTGTCTGTACATCATCATGTGTGGATTCGGATCAGATCTGCTGTATCTGCTCACTGTCTGTACATCATCATGTGTGGATTCGGATCAGATCTGCTGTATCTGCTCACTGTCTGTACATCATCATGTGTGGATTCAGATCAGATCTGCTGTATCTGCTCACTGTCTGTACATCATCATGTGTGAATTCAGATCAGATCTGCTGTATCTGCTCACTGTCTGTACATCATCATGTGTGAATTCAGATCAGATCTGCTGTATCTGCTCACTGTCTGTACATCATCATGTGTGGATTCAGATCAGATCTGCTGTATCTGCTCACTGTCTGTACATCATCATGTGTGAATTCAGATCAGATCTGCTGTATCTGCTCACTGTCTGTACATCATCATGTGTGAATTCGGATCAGATCTGCTGTATCTGCTCACTGTCTGTACATCATCATGTGTGAATTCGGATCAGATCTGCTGTATCTGCTCACTGTCTGTACATCATCATGTGTGGATTCAGATCAGATCTGCTGTATCTGCTCACTGTCTGTACATCATCATGTGTGGATTCAGATCAGATCTGCTGTATCTGCTCACTGTCTGTACATCATCATGTGTGGATTCGGATCAGATCTGCTGTATCTGCTCACTGTCTGTACATCATCATGTGTGGATTCGGATCAGATCTGCTGTATCTGCTCACTGTCTGTACATCATCATGTGTGGATTCGGATCAGATCTGCTGTATCTGCTCACTGTCTGTACATCATCATGTGTGGATTCAGATCAGATCTGCTGTATCTGCTCACTGTCTGTACATCATCATGTGTGGATTCAGATCAGATCTGCTGTATCTGCTCACTGTCTGTACATCATCATGTGTGAATTCAGATCAGATCTGCTGTATCTGCTCACTGTCTGTACATCATCATGTGTGGATTCGGATCAGATCTGCTGTATCTGCTCACTGTCTGTACATCATCATGTGTGGATTCGGATCAGATCTGCTGTATCTGCTCACTGTCTGTACATCATCATGTGTGGATTCGGATCAGATCTGCTGTATCTGCTCACTGTCTGTACATCATCATGTGTGGATTCAGATCAGATCTGCTGTATCTGCTCACTGTCTGTACATCATCATGTGTGGATTCAGATCAGATCTGCTGTATCTGCTCACTGTCTGTACATCATCATGTGTGAATTCAGATCAGATCTGCTGTATCTGCTCACTGTCTGTACATCATCATGTGTGGATTCGGATCAGATCTGCTGTATCTGCTCACTGTCTGTACATCATCATGTGTGGATTCGGATCAGATCTGCTGTATCTGCTCACTGTCTGTACATCATCATGTGTGGATTCGGATCAGATCTGCTGTATCTGCTCACTGTCTGTACATCATCATGTGTGGATTCGGATCAGATCTGCTGTATCTGCTCACTGTCTGTACATCATCATGTGTGGATTCGGATCAGATCTGCTGTATCTGCTCACTGTCTGTACATCATCATGTGTGGATTCAGATCAGATCTGCTGTATCTGCTCACTGTCTGTACATCATCATGTGTGAATTCAGATCAGATCTGCTGTATCTGCTCACTGTCTGTACATCATCATGTGTGGATTCAGATCAGATCTGCTGTATCTGCTCACTGTCTGTACATCATCATGTGTGGATTCAGATCAGATCTGCTGTATCTGCTCACTGTCTGTACATCATCATGTGTGGATTCGGATCAGATCTGCTGTATCTGCTCACTGTCTGTACATCATCATGTGTGAATTCGGATCAGATCTGCTGTATCTGCTCACTGTCTGTACATCATCATGTGTGGATTCGGATCAGATCTGCTGTATCTGCTCACTGTCTGTACATCATCATGTGTGGATTCAGATCAGATCTGCTGTATCTGCTCACTGTCTGTACATCATCATGTGTGGATTCAGATCAGATCTGCTGTATCTGCTCACTGTCTGTACATCATCATGTGTGGATTCGGATCAGATCTGCTGTATCTGCTCACTGTCTGTACATCATCATGTGTGGATTCAGATCAGATCTGCTGTATCTGCTCACTGTCTGTACATCATCATGTGTGGATTCAGATCAGATCTGCTGTATCTGCTCACTGTCTGTACATCATCATGTGTGGATTCAGATCAGATCTGCTGTATCTGCTCACTGTCTGTACATCATCATGTGTGGATTCGGATCAGATCTGCTGTATCTGCTCACTGTCTGTACATCATCATGTGTGGATTCGGATCAGATCTGCTGTATCTGCTCACTGTCTGTACATCATCATGTGTGGATTCGGATCAGATCTGCTGTATCTGCTCACTGTCTGTACATCATCATGTGTGGATTCGGATCAGATCTGCTGTATCTGCTCACTGTCTGTACATCATCATGTGTGGATTCGGATCAGATCTGCTGTATCTGCTCACTGTCTGTACATCATCATGTGTGGATTCGGATCAGATCTGCTGTATCTGCTCACTGTCTGTACATCATCATGTGTGGATTCAGATCAGATCTGCTGTATCTGCTCACTGTCTGTACATCATCATGTGTGGATTCAGATCAGATCTGCTGTATCTGCTCACTGTCTGTACATCATCATGTGTGGATTCAGATCAGTTTTATCAGATCTTTAGCTGCTCTCTACCTTTCTTGGCTTTATCTGCAGGGATGCCCTGAGCTCGGAGGCGCTGGTCCAGGATGTACAGCATTTCTCCTCCCAGATTAATGAAGAGCAGCGGCAGCGTGCGGGTCGACATCCTCTCCGGTGATGAAGGACAGACAGTGTCGGGAAAACAACCAGATGCCAATAAAAAAAGACGCGATCCGTGCGGCTACTGACCGGAGAACAGCAGGAATAAGCGTCCGTAAAGCCTCTATCGGTTGCCAGGTCACCGCCAACAACAGCCAATCAGAGGCGTCCATACTGCGGGATGAGCGTGACGTAACACTCACGCACTGACGAGCAGGCAGCAGAATCAAGACGAACCATCAAACGCAAACGCGGGTTTATTTACTATTTAATATGAATATATATGATGCTTTACTATTTAATATGAATATATATGATGCTTTACTGTTTAATATGAATATATATGATGCTTTATTATTTAATATGAATATATATGATGCTTTACTATTTAATATGAATATATGTGATGCTTTATTATTTAATATGAATATATGTGATGCTTTACTGTTTAATATAATATATGTGATGCTTTACTATTTAATATAATATATGTGATGCTTTATTATTTAATATAATATATTGATGCTTTACTATTTATAGAATATATATGATGCTTTACTATTTAATATGAATATATATGATCTTTACTGTTTAATATGAATATATATGATGCTTTACTATTTAATATGAATATATATGATGCTTTACTGTTTAATATGAATATATATGATGCTTTACTATTTAATATGAATATATATGATGCTTTACTATTTAATATGAATATATATGATGCTTTACTGTTTAATATGAATATATATGATGCTTTACTGTTTAATATGAATATATATGATGCTTTACTGTTTAATATGAATATATGTGATGCTTTATTATTTAATATGAATATATATGATGCTTTACTATTTAATATGAATATATGTGATGCTTTATTATTTAATATGAATATATATGATGCTTTACTGTTTAATATGAATATATATGATGCTTTACTGTTTAATATGAATATATATGATGCTTTATTATTTAATATGAATATATATGATGCTTTACTATTTAATATGAATATATATGATGCTTTACTATTTAATATGAATATATATGATGCTTTACTGTTTAATATGAATATATATGATGCTTTATTGTTTAATATGAATATATATGATGCTTTATTATTTAATATGAATATATATGATGCTTTATTATTTAATATGAATATATATGATGCTTTATTGTTTAATATGAATATATATGATGCTTTATTGTTTAATATGAATATATATGATGCTTTATTATTTAATATGAATATATATAATGCTTTATTGTCGATGAGTGATGCTTCAATATCACACAACACTGCAGAGTTGTCAAACACTGTCACATATAACTGAGGAATATTGCATTGAATACATGTCACACAATTGTCATGCATTGTGTTTCAGTTCCGTTCCCTTGCTTTAAAATGACAACAAAATACAAATATCTATACTTTAAAATGATCAGAATTACACATCATTATGAAGATATTTATTGCAGATATTTGTGCAGTATTTAGGCCTCTCCATTCCTGATACGAATTTCTCTGGTCATCCGACACGTTTCAAATATCCCACAGCAGCAGGTCATTAAAGCATCATTACATATTGTGCCCTGCAGAAAACAAAAGATTTTTTATCAAGAGTCAAATAAAAAGGTTCCTATGTCTGCAATAAAGGGAAATGCTCCATAAACACTTATTTAGATTCAGAGAGCATTAGGCCTACCTGTATCCCATAGGTGAGACGCATATGTGTCCTCATGGCAGCCATACCTCCAGGTACACACGCCAGACACACGTTCTCTCCATACTTGTTTACTGTGTAACAGCTCAGAGCTAATGGACATATACATCCAATGGCACCTATGGAAACATATGGAAAATTGCCTGTAGATCATGCACAACAGTAAAATCTGCAAGTGCCTTAGCTACATATATAACGGAAACCATTATAAACAGTCATGGTTTGTTTATTGACAAAAATGAAGAGTAGTACATGATAAACGTTAAATTAATATAGCAATAACATTATCATCTAAAGTTTGTTGAGTGCTGTCAGAACTTACAAACAAGTAAATCATTGCAGCACGAGCAAAGTCCAGTGCTCCATTCTCCAGTTTGCACGTTGGTACCGTAAGAACCAGCACCAGGTTGAGTGATCACTGGATTTGACATGTCACACAAAAGGAACAGTCCAGTAAAGAAGCAGAGATGAACCTTCCCTCTGTGATTTCAGCATAAAAGTGGAAGAATGATTAGTTTGTGTTCCTCCACTGATCTGATTGAAGGTTAAGACAAAATTCTTCCTCATTATTTTAAACAACCAGTTTACAGAGAAAGTGTTATTTGACAGTGTTTTGTATTATTCTTTTTATACGGTAGGACAGACTGCAATTACATTCCACATTATGTCTCAAGTGTACATTGATTTTCAAAGAATATTTATTTAGAAGCTTAAAAACAATTATATTTGAACCTGTTTTAATTGAATGGATTTTTCAAAACTGATCTCATCTATATAGCCTTTACAAACCAACATAAAATGATCAAATTTGCCATATTTTAGAAACATACAGCTTGAACTGAGTAAACTGAAAGACTATAAAGTGATATTTCAAAAATGAATACATGGCTGTAATATGTTCTATTATTTAAGGCAAATAACAGACTACAAAACGCACCTTGTGTTCTCTGAGCGTCTTGATCTGAGACTTGCAGATGAACAGGAAGTTGTGACCAACCCGCTTGCTACTCTGTGTGCAATGTTTCCGATTCACGCGTATAAGTTTCACACAAAACACGTCATGGGGGGGGTCTGCTTTGTTTATTGAAATCAAACAGAATTTTCAACAATCAATGTATCATCTCACAGCAGTAACAGAACTGATACTCTGACCTTCAGTCAGCACCTGATTGTCACACGTTTTTAAAACACATTTCAGAGAACTCAGAGCTGATAGATCAGTTGCTCCAGCCGCAGAACCACAATGCATCAGTCATGCATTCCACAACGATCTTCTGAGTTGCTGATCCAAAACTTCAGAGCGTGTGAAACTCCTCACCACAAATCTTATCAAAGAATTTCTAGGAAGTCTTTCTGATGCAATTAGTAGTATTATAAAAAACGAAAACCAGAACCCTTTTTATGAAAGTCTTTTATTTGGTGTTGTACTAAACAATTGACATAAAACACTTGAGAAAAATGACTATGTTAGTTTTACCATAAGATGAGTGAATAAATGACCACATAAAAACAGACAGCTTCATGTTTACCTTTATGTTTCTGTTTTGTCTTGTTTTTCTCATTCATGAATCAAAAGAAAGCAGATCAGACTGCCTGCATGATGATCCTCCAACACTGTGTCACAACCTCACAGTAGGTCTCTTACTCTGGGCTGTTTGAGCTCATTTACACTGCAGGTTCTTTCACTTCTGTGGACTGTGTGGAGAACGTTTGCTCTTCTGCTTCAGCTGCAACCGCTCTCTGTTTTTATCTCTGCTCTGCTTTTTATTTCGGAACGTCTTTAAAGACCTGAAAGAAGAACACACACCGTAAACATCAGATGAAAAACTCAAAACCACAAACCATGGGTGGTTTATGCAGAACATTACTGGAACGTTATTTTAACCAGTAATAAGCTCATAGCATTTCCCAATGTTAATCTATTAAGATAATCGTTTGCAATTTCCCTAACAAACACCAGTTCTTTAATGACATTATCTGGAAGTTACATCATTTCTGGAAGGTAACAACAGCACAAATGTATGCGTCTGTATTAGCAATGTACTGTATTTGGTGAATTCTGACGTTTTGTGGTCTTTGTCACTATCTCTCAGTCTGAAACACTATCCTGTTAGATTAAATTACAGATATCTATGATAACCAATGCTGGTTCATGTTAAGAATTTACATTTTTATATAAGCAAATTCAAGCTTTTGCCACTGTGTAAATAACCAAGTTACTATTGTTAAAGTGACTGATATTCACCAGAGAATGTCACTTTTATTAGCCACTTATCAATGTCTTGTAACCGCAGTAACAGGACTTAAGGTCATTTTCAGAGGCTGTATGACGTCAGATCTCTTAACTGTACTACACTTGGGATTGATTTTGTTGTTTGGTGCAATGCTATTTACATATTACATGTGCCCAGATATGTTTTGTGGTCACTGTATCTGCTGTGCTTATAAACAGGAGTGTAGACACAGGATATCCTGTTTCTCTGTGGGAGTGGGAAACAAACGTTTCTGCAGGCAGAGAAACACACAGCTCTTCTCACTGCAGTGTGCTTCTCTTGGGGTGCTTCTGCTCCTGGACAGTGTGAATTTGTGCTGTCAAAATGGCCACTGTAAAGCACGCAGAGATGACGCTCGCTACTGAGTCATGTTCTGAGATTCCAGAGCAGTTAAAGCAGTGTTTATCTCAAGTGCTGACACAGGAATTCACCCCTACTTCTGTGAAGGGGTGGTCACTCTCATCTCTCTGCACCTTCGCAACAAGCTGTTCCTCTTTCTTTCTCGCTGTGTGACACACAGAAGTTACATTTTAAATATGACATCGTAACCATCATGAGTTTGTTAGTGTAGTAACAGTGAAGTGATCAAAGCAACCATATGTGTCAAAACTGAACCCCTGCTGATGTTATTATGGAGTCATATCAGCATATAAGGAGAAATTGTGAAATATATGAGAAGGAAATGCAAGGCCGTACATGATTTGCAAACTCCAGTGTGAGCAGTTTCTTCACTAGATCATCAGCCCTGCAGAAGGATGACATAATGCTGTATGAGTTCTGCATGAGCACTGAAGGAAGTCCCCAGTGTACACAGAGCAGAGCTCATACTGCTGCAGGTGAAACAGGTATGAGTGGAACACTGGAGAGTATGACAACATACGTCTGTGCGAGCGGGACGGATGCATACTCCTGCTGCAGCACAGATAGAGGAAAATCCTGCCACTGACTTGGGAAATCTGTGAAGAAACTAAGAAGAAAATTAAAAGGGAGCTATAATGTCATATTTATTAAACTCTGGTAACCTATTAAATTGACTTCAAATCAATGTCTTTCAGTATTCCACTGTGCAAAATATGACAGTTACACACAAACCACATGACCAAAGATGTGAGGACAACGGCACAATGATATGTGCTTATTTAACATGAAATTTTAAAACCTGAGCTTTAACAGTGATGTTCTTTATGCTAAAACAGCTTCTGCTCAAGGTTGGAACATGGCTGAAGGTATTTGTTTCCATTTAGACTCAAGAGCATCTGTGAGATCAGACACTGATGTGGGGTGACAGAGTGTGACAGAGCTCATGTCTGAGGTTAGTGCAATCACATTTTCAAAGCAGACTCACTAAATCGTTTCTTCATAAACATCGCATGTACAACTGAATACAAGCCGAGTTCATACTGTGTTTTACTGCACTTGTTGATATTAGAGAGAACGCACTGATTTTACACACTTGTCTGTGATAGTGCAGCTGAAACAGACAAACAAATTCAACAGCAGGAGAGTTTTCATTCTTTTGGTTATGCAGTTTAGAACTGCTACTTTTATTCATTTTATTTTATATTTTACACTACATATCATTTTTCCATAGCTCATTTTTGTTTACCTTGTTTCTTTCGAACAGCCCAAGAATATTGTCTCACTGGTTGGTCTGGAAACTTTTCATCACCTGAAATAAACATCATAGTCACATATATTGCTTAAGTCACTTTGCAAAAACAAAACAAAAAATTCTTAAACTAAACTACACCCAGGAATTAGATTTCTTAATACAATTATAAGAGCTTATGGGCCATACTTTAATTACTAATGCCATAATGCACATCAGCATGAGTGGGTATATTTGCACATGTATGTGGTAGTTATAAACATGTTTCTTGTCTGCAGCTCGAGCGATGTCACACATATCACTAGTGTGAATGTGTCAATGAGGGGGATTCAGTTCAGCCACATCCGCCCTGCCCACCCACTCAAAGACAAGACAGTCAGAATGTCATGATAGCTTCATTAAAGCCAGACAGCATCCCCTGTGAAGTCTTTTCACTCTTTATTTTCTGCTGTTGTTTCTGTGTCATTCATCTTCTTAAGAAGAAACCCTCTCTGTGCTGTCACGCTGATTCGAATATACAGCTGTGTACACGTACTGTATCTGTAAGAGAAGTGTGGTTTCTTTTACATTTCAGAGATACTTTAAGTTCCTACAATTTCTGCCTACAGATAAACATTAACCATTAAAACATTACTGTAAAACTACATATGTAGTATACATATATATGTTATCATGACCCTTCTTACCTCCCGGGACTGTGCTGTTGCAGTCGGAGATGATTACTAGATGTTTTCACACTAAATCATAAATTCTTATGTACTGCTTTCAGTCTGGTGTACAGTGGAGGCATACGTTTACTCCATCAGCACATATCCGCTATTTCATTTTGCCATAATGATGAAAAAAATAATTCCAGGAGTAATAATAATATTAAAATGAGTTATTCATTTTAATGTTAATGTTATGTTGGGTTTGTCAGGAGGCTCACACAAACAGAACAAAGCATTAAAAATGCTACAGAACCACAGTTCTATAAGTTTTATAAACTGAGTATGCAATGCTTACTGAAGGAAATCACTAATGTATGATAAAGGCCAAACCAGGGACCTAGTTAGTGCTGATTACTAAGAGAAAGACCTTCAGACATCTGAAAGAGAACCATAAGCATTTTTTGGCTCATTCTTTAAGACATCTGCTGCTAGACAATAATGTGAGTAATTCTGAAATGTCTGTAATTCTGAAACACATTATTTTCTGTCGAGTTTTTTAAATGTAAGCCATGATGGTCTCATATAACTCGTATACACTGAAAATAAATGTAGCAGAAGTGTCTTTAGTAATTTTTTAATTCTAATAATATTATTATAATATTGCCGGGGAGATTACAACAATAACTCAAATACCAGATTAACAGCAGCCCCCTAACAAGCAAACATCACTAAATTAGAAGCTCAGTTGTTATTTTCTCACATTTCTGAGTCATGACAGGTCACACTTAGTCATACAGCCACACACTCACACCAAGGTGACAACCATCTTCTACTCAGCTCCCTCACTTTGTGTCAGTTAATGATCCTTATTGTTTTAAGGCCTTATTCCTTTTAGAAATTTTTCCCTCAAAAAAGGTCTGCATTATACTTTCACCTTATATGACCTACATATTTAATACACTATCTTTCATCTGTGAACCGAACAGATTACAGCAAACTCTCAGAATGTTACGTTTTTTCCTCACCATACTCTTGATCAGTACAAAGCTAAAAGCTAACAATGTATGAAGTAAATTAAACAAAAATAGTTCAAAAAGTGCTACAGTCTATAGATGAGACATACAATATATCTGTAAGACTAGATATCAGTATATAACAGTATATCACAGATTTTATCTCTTGAAACGCTAGCAGTGATTGAGGCTTTGGAGCCCCCTAGAGAAAAACCTTCAAGTTCATACAATCGAATGATGATCTATCTGACAGATACATCGTGACGTGATCCCGAAATGTTGATCCTGAACTGTTATATTGTCCTATAGAAGCAGTTAATAAAAGTAACATTAAAACTGGAGAAATGATTATGTGATTCAGCTTCTATACAGTGTCTCGTGACATTCATTGGACAACACTCTTATGTTTCCAGTGTTTCTGCTTCTCATCTTAAAACTGTAAAACATCAGAGACAATGTCTGATCACACGTACACTTACATTTTAATCTCAGCTAATAAATACATCATTCATTAAAACCAAAGAGCCTGTGAAAGGGAAGAACTGAAAGCATTTTCAGAATCTCCAGACAGGAGCCTGTTCAACAGTCAGTTATCATGTTTAAACATTCATTGTCTGTAAACATACAGTTCTGTGCTGGTAAATATTGACTCAAACACACGGGGCAAAGACATACTGATGAGGAAAAAGTTTTAATCATTCAGGGAAACGAATCACTTGTCTGATCTGATGGATGATCTAAATGGATGTGTGCCGTTCTGATAAAGATTCACAGATTCTGGGCACATTGAAATAAAGCTCTGCAAATATATTTTACTAAAAATTTTATCTAGCTGGATATCTCCGATCAGAAGAAAAGCCCTTAGTGTGACATCACAGAAATCTGTGTACACTCATTTTCTATTTGTGCAAGAAGACAGGCATTATTAATATACAACAACACACAGTCTCTGTTTTATTGCAGTCTCCTGAGTGAAGAAAGGTCCAAGTGTACACTCACCATCCTTTTCAACTGCAGTTTTGAACCACAGCTCTTAGAGGAGTGTGTTATTAGCTGATTAAACACACTTCTCTCAAGCATCACACCACAATAACACAACAGTCATCAGGTACTGTTTGTGAGTGCTGCTTATTTTTTTGGATACACAAGCATGTCCGTGTTGTGGGAAGTAATGAGCACCATCTAAAGCATCTTCAGCAAGGGTCTCGTAACTGCAGAAACATCTGATGGGCTGTAAACATTCCAGTTTTTCTACTGCACATTCATGTCCCTACTGTAGCTGAGAAACCTGCAGTGGGCTGGTACTGCTGAAGTCCAGGAAGAACGGTCCTTCCTGTTTGGGCAGGAAGGTGGTGGGGATGACATTATAAATGCCTGCAGGTAAGTGCTCCACCTCCATGTAACAGAACCCACATCTGAAGAAAAAAACCTTCAGTTACATATTGTAATATCAAAGAGACAAATCTTCTGAATAGATTTTGAGAGCTCACATTATAAACACGCATGTCTGTGCAGTTTTATATTGCTGACATATGCAGGCCATTTGGCTGTAGTATGTACTAAGCATGTAGCACACTGCTGTCTGAAATGTATAACATGTCTCTTCTGCAGGAAGTGGATATAGAGTTCAGACGCTGTTTCTTTCTTTAAAGCAGTGAATGAATTCTGTTACAATGTTTACCGGTAATCACCGCTGCCTCTCTTTTGAGAGCTAGACGATCCTGAATCCCCTGTAGATACAGTCACCACCTCAAAGCCCACACTGTACTGCCTGCAGAGAGACACACACACTCATACACTCGACCGCTGAGAGACAGAAGGATCTTAATGTGGGTGAGTGTTTTTATCAGGATGGAGTGACAACAGAGGATGGCCCTGTCCACATAATTTCTGCTGTCCAACACCTTGTGAAACCCCCCCACATTTGCCTCCCAAAACAATTCCATTTACTATTTCCCGGACATCCACAGATCTGCAGAGTTAGCTCCAGTCTACTTCTGGATACACACCTGTCTGGATGTTTCTGTCAGTCTCAAAGATCTTGATTAGCTTCGAGTGTGATTCATTACGGCTGTACAACCACCTGCACTGGCCCCCTTCCACTCGCCATTAATCTGCACAGAAGAACACAGCAAAGAGAGAGAGAGAGAGAGAGAGAGAGAGAGAGACATACTGAACTGCCTGGAAAGAGTTACCAAGAATAAAACCCACCAATCAGACTACAGATGTGAAAGCAGAGGTGTGAACTCACTCTTTTGGTGTGGCTGAATGGTGTGGGTATTTTGGAGAAGTTAAACTTGCACACTGAGTAAACCTGGCAGGAGTTTATTTATGACAACAGTCAATATCATTATTAATTAATTATTGAATTATTATTATTAATTAATTATTAAAATAAAACCAATAATCAGCCAGGATAAGGCGTGAACACAACACTGCAGACATGACGGTGTCTCACCCTCAGTGTGTAGCTGATGGTGTTCTGCTTCTCATACTGAGACACCACCAGTGTGAAGGTGTGACTTCCAGGACTGGTAAGTTTCATCTTAGTCAGATAATGAGGGCTGTTGATTCTGATGCCGTCAATGTGAGGAGGAGGATCAGCTACAAACAACCAGAAGTCATGTGAGTAATGACGTATTAACACGTCAGATGGAGATGACAGGAACTAATAAAAGACCAAGAGGAAAAACAGCTAAATGTTTCATTTTCACTGCCAAACCAGACTAGAATGATTCCCAAAGCATCAGGGAGTTAATGTATTTCAACTATTCAGTGTCTTTATGATACAGTATTTACCTGGATAATAGACTTTCTTTCCATCTGTCTTGTAAACGACAAGTCATCCTTGAGAGTGAAAGACAAAACAAGAACAGATTCAGTCCTTATTATACTGAATAAATCATCTTTGATCTGAATTCAATCTGACTGCAGCAACAGCTCCACAGTGTGTTCTGTCAGTGCCCCCTTGAGGACAGTTCACCTCCAGTTTATACTGAGGGTTATTAGCCAGGCTGTACACATCCTTCACCGGCCCTTGTTTCCCATCCCAGCTACTGCAAGAACAAACCACAAGCAACATAGATGCAGTTATTATCTGACGCCACCAGGTATCATAGAATGGTAATGATGATCATGTCATAGCTATGAGACAAACCCGTGCATACACGATGATTCTTTGAAGAGAGCTGGATTCCAGCTCAGGTAGATGACATCATAATACTGACACAGATCTTCCCACATGATCCAAAACACACCTTAAAGAAATACACACACAGGTGAATAGACACTTCATGTACATTGTGTTTCATTGTCAATTTGGCATTTGTTTACCGTTATCAAACTTCTGTGCTGTTTTGGGGTCAAAATTGAGGTATTTGAGAAGATCTGGGGTCCAGTTCTTTTCATCACGTTCACTGTATCGCCCTTTCCACCTGAGATGTCTCCATGGGTTCTTCAGCTGGAGGAAGCGTTTACCCTAAGAGAACGAGGAGATAGAACAATCATGAGACCCCTCAAAGCAGGGGATATTTAGCCCCTGAAGTATTCAGTCAGTTCCACAAGGTGCAGCCTCTGAACTTCAGAAGATCTGCTAAGTGTAAATCTTCAGGTTAGTTTTTTAATAACTTGTAACCTGACAGTGCAGCAGTAAAGTTCACCTTGTAATCCCTGATGTCCAGAACAGCGTACGCGTGAGTGGACACCAAACCCCACCTCTCCCCCTCCTCCTCCGTCATGACCCCTGTTGCCGTGGTAATGAGAACGTCTCCTCTGTGAAACCTGCGACAACACGGTAAAAACACACACAGACAATAAAAGGCCCAAATCAAACAGATTACAGCCACTGACATAAATCTAAAACTGCTTGCTACAAAATCTACAGTAACATGACCTTACAGCTGACAGAAATTACCATTGCTGCAGGCTTACGGGAGAGACTGATTTGTGTGTGCTGTGAATGCATGTTTACCTCTGGTACAGCATGCGGAAAGTGTCATCTTTGTTAAAGGACTGATTGTCAGAGTGCATAGCGATACATTCAGGAATCCAGCCGGTGAGCGTGTGCAAATCTATATTCTACAGATAAAAACACATATGGGGGGTCAACTGACACGTTGAATCTATAAATGCAGAACAGCATCCCACAAGTCCAAAAGGAAACAGGTTTCGGGTGAAACTCACAGAGTTGGAGCCGGGGAAATCGTATCCCCCCATGACCTTCATGTAAGCCTTCTCAATGAGCGACACCCAGAGTTCATTTCGATTACTGGAGTACGAGCAGAGCAGCTCACCGTTGTGATCCACAGGGAGGAAATCATCAATGATCACCTGACCAAGCACACACACACTTCAAAGTCTGAAGAACGTGTTTATCTGTGATGAAATCAACATTTGAGAGTAGAGGAGGAGCTTAGAGAGTTTGAAAACCTTTCTGGGGACTCCGTTGATGTGCAGCTTCACCATGTATTTTCCACAGGGGTTATATTCTGGCTCTCCTTTCCTGTTCTGTGGGTAAATGATGCTACAAACAAACACACGTTTGTTTTTATTTTATGGCACTGGCATTTATCATCATCAATATTTTTCTAATAATAGCGTAATACTTCACAAGATAATTACAATACAATCAGAACAATATTACAGAAAATTACGGATTTGCAGCACTTTTAAATTACTTTTTCAAGTAACTGGACTTATGGTTTTTATCTGTTGGACAATAAAACAAGCAAAACATCCCACAGACGAACATTAAATATGGATCTGGTTCCTAGATACATGACATCAGAGACTTGAATATAGGGCTCTTTTCACTTGTACAAGCTCTTGTCAGCTTGTAAACAACCCTCTATAACTGCGGTACTGTAGCTCATCTTCAAAAAACTGCTTTAAGAATTTCTGACATTTCTGCTTTTGGACACCTGACACATAGGAAACAACCACAATCACCTGAGTCACACAAACACACACCCCGGCACACCCGCAGTACCTCGTGATTAACTTTTTGCTGTAGCGTCTCTTATATGCTGCACTGGTGGCCAGTGATGCTACAAAAGAACAATCTGACACAACCATCTGCAAACAAACAAACATTTATGTAAGTCACATACAATTAGCAAACAACAGAGTTCCTGTATGGCAAAACTTGTGTCGTGATTGTGCTAAGAAATATTCAAAACTATCACTGGTACAGTCAGATCTCGACCTGATAATCAGTTCCTAAAGTTTAACATTTTGTAAAGACAAAAGTCACACTGTCGTTTTGACACTTAGTTCTTCTGTACTGTGTTAAAAAAATACACACTTTCTTCTAACTAAATGTAATAATCTGCATGAGGGATCAACATCCTGTTTAACTGCATCATTTAGTTCATTATAAACTGAACATTTTGATGCAAACAAACAGTCAAATATATTCAACACACAGCCCAGCCCCAGTATGAAGATGCCTGTGACCTGTTTGATGCTGAAGCTGGACACTGTAGATCATGGTGGGGCTATTACAGATGTCATCGGGTCGAACCCAGTGGGAGAACACAGCTTTCTGCTTCGGTGACAGAGCCAGTTTACCACATTTGTCCCTGGGTGTAAAAAACAGCTGCTGAGTGCTGCAGAACAGTGAGCGTCTGTGAGACAGCTGCACATGTTTAAATAAAACTACTCACGAGAACGGAACAGGAAAAGAAAAATGTTCCCTCAGATCAACACTCATAAATGGAACATATTCAATTCCATTTATCTTTGAGGTCTTTCTACAACACACAAAATGGACAAAGAGGTATGAAAAAATCAGGTCAGGGCAGAGTTTTCTTTCTAGTACTGAAATATTTCTATCTCTTTGTCTCCTCTACTGTGAGTGTACCTGAGCACCTCTATCTCTTCTGCTGTGTACCGTTGACCCTGTGGTTCACTGGACTGCACCACCCGAACCGGCTGAGGTCTGTCGTGGAGTGAGAAGTCCGGACCTAGCGGCAGGAACTGTCTCACCTGAGCAGGGGCTTTGGGTACGGAGGACTTGTCCTGGTTCACAGGTTTACTAAGACACTTTTAGTGCCTCCGCCCTGAAGGATGATGAATAAAAAAAATGTCCATCATACTGATAATGACAAGGCAGAGAATAGGCTAATTTTATTACTTGAATATCATAATATGTAGAATACAAAACACAACAGTGTGTTAAATGAATTGAAATGAATATGAATAACAGAGTATTCCCTCATGTTCGGTCTGCTATAGGCAACATTAATGTATGAAACAGTGAAGCACCTGTCCAGTGCCTGCCGAGCGAGCTGCTTCAGTTTCCCCTGCAGCGCTTGATCTGATGTCTCATTGGACTGTGTGAGAAAGAGAAAGAGTTTAAAGGTTACAGGGCTGTGACTCTGTTTCTGTTTACCAGAGGAGCCCATGTAACTTTCAGACTGAGATATGAAACCAGACCAACCAACCAGCTGAGGAGCACCACTTGTTCTGAAGTCTGACAACTGTTACATCAGAACTGTTGCTGGTATCTGACACAACGCAGGATAGTAATGATGTAATTCTATAGATGATCTCAGAGTGTCTTTTTTCTGTAAGTAAAGACTCACTGTTTGAATGCACAGCTCCACAGCTTGAGTGTAGAGCTCAATAGCTTCATCAGTGTTCGCCTTCTCATCCTCTTCAAAAGCCTGGGTCACCAGAAAGTGCGCTCTCTCCAGATCCAGCTGATGCTTGCTCTTCAGAGGGTCCCTGCGTTGAGCTTGAACTGAACACAGACTTAATCTGTGGGCTGATGGTTCTAACAAACCTTTAACTATACAACACTTTACCATGACATCATATTGAACTGTGTTTGAGCAATGCCTTTTCTGTTCCAAAACGACCTCTAAACAGAGTGAGGTTCATACAGAAATCATTTATTATAGGTCTTGTGTGGAGGAATTTGATTTACTTACACAAGCAGCATAAATGCCTGTTATTACCCAGGTCAGTGTCTGCATATTTTTGCTCATGTAATGTATATACAGTAATCAACAGAATCTGATGCAGTTTCACTAATCTTCCTGGTACAAAAAGAGAAGGTTTCACTTGTGCTGATCACAGAGATGTGAGAGAACGTAGAGCATATTCAGCCCTATTTAATCATCTGATAACTGCTTCATCAGGCGGGTGTCACTCCAGATACAGTGTGTCAACAGATGAAAACAGACCGTTCATGATAATGTCGATTGTTCACGTGTACTGACCGGCACTGAGGACAGTCTATACTCTGTCCAGGTACTCGTTCACTTTGTCCTGAATGTTTTCTAGTTTGGATCCAGCCATACCGGCATAGATGAGGGCCTGAGCTGCCTCCTAATCACAATCAAAGATATGTACATGATATATTTGACACAATGAGTTTTTTTTAAATATGCCTTTAGTTTTTCATTTGATTTCAGTTTTTTAAGTTAAATACAAAAGGATGGACATTTGCATTTGTTGTTTATAAATGAATGTGAAGGAAAACAAGTGATTTCATTCCTCTGCTGCTTACCTTATAGTAAAAAACAGCTTCATTGTATTTCCCCTGCTGATCGTGCACTACAGCTGACTTGGCAAATTTGACAGCATCGACCTCCAGAGCTGTACTATCCATGACTGCTAGTTAAACGCTGCTAACTAGACTCAGTTTAACAGGCAAACAGCAAATCAGTTTTGTCTAGTCCTCATTATAAGCAGCTCTCCCGAAGACATGCGTTATTGTCTCAAGTTAAGCTTGTCTCCGAAATAAAGTGAGGCAAAACCCGAAATAAATTGTTTTAATTGCTCACTTGTTTCCAAACTGCAACTTGTGTTGATGACATCACTCAGGCAGAATGTGTCACATGCATTAAATCATTGTGGGAATGTTAAAACTAAAACTAAAACACTTTGTCACAAAGTGATGTGAAAAAGCCACACAGCAGTTTGTTTGTCATTTCTGACTGGAAATATTATATTCATGCTGCTACTGTTGTATTTGTTTGACAATACACAAGCATGATCAAACCTGTATCAGTTTTATAATATGTTGTAGGCTATATGTGGTAAAAAAAAAGAAAGCTTAACTCTGTAGCCAACAGTAGATTTAAATCATTTATCATCATTTAAATGACGTATTTAATACAGTATGTATCATAATTTCATGTACAGTTAGATATACTTAGATAAACTAGTTCAAGACTTCAGGAATGGAGATGCAGGGATGCTGACGTCATTGAATACAAGCTCCCAGGCTCCTTCATGGCTGAGTCGGATTATTTCAGCTTTTATACACACAAAACACTTCAACAGCTCTCAAAGACTCTCTTAAAGGCCCTCTCAGGGCCATAAATTACAACGGCCTTTAAACGTTTTATAGGTGGACTTGTTAACTCTGACCCCTAGTGTTGAAAATGACAGTCATGTCTGTCTGGACTTCATTATCCATGTCAAGAAGTTTCATGCGGTTTCATGTGACTTTATTAGAAAGAGACCTTGAATTAAGTGTTTGACTCTATTTCCTAAGGTGATTACAAAATAAATGAAATAATCAAAATATAAGAAAATAAATAGATAATCCTAACATGTCATGAAAAATCTGGACATTTATATTCTGCTGACTGAACATAGTTACGTCCCTTCGGTATAATTTTTGCGTTGGTTTAATATGTAACATGAAACATTGCTGCGTCACACATGTTGTGTCACAATAGCTTTACAATAGATTGAGTGTGTAGAAATATACACCACACAGAGCCACATCGGTAGAGGAGGAAACAATCAAACCATCAAAGTTTACAGATCAATGAATCTGGCTAGAAAGACACTGGAAACCCTGTGTAGCTGTTCATTATGTTTTCTGTGTTAGTTGTTTCCAGGCATTCATTGTTTCTAAAGAGTTCCCCACTTTTGTTTTGATCCTACAATGGTACTACATTTGGTCCTGCTGGTTAATACCTCATAAACTCGGTTGGCAGGCCATGAAAACATCAGTTCGGAGACTGAGTGATCCAGCGAGCCACAGATGGAGGGATATCTCCTGTCAGTGCCTGCCCTGATCTGCCATCTTACAGGTCCATATGGTTACCATCCTGGATCTACTTAAAATACACTGTGTGTGGCCTTACTACAACTGATGTCAAAATCTCCTCCACATGTACAATGCAATGTGTTCAAAAAATGTGTTTTTGGCCTTTGAAAGATGTTACATGGAAACTTTGATTTCTGCATGTGATTCAGTCCCACATAAACCCATTAGCAAAGTCAGGTGGGAATGCAATTATATAAAGTATATTTAAATATACAGTTTATATTACAACTGTATTGTTTTCCTGTATTCATGGTTCAAAGAGAAGTTACTGTTTCAAACAACTGTTTACTATAATATAAGAAGCATATATGGCCATTAAAAGTAAATGTGTTTATGCTTTCGGGCTGAAATATGTTGTTATTATTACATGGCTGTTCTTTATTCTTCTCTTGAAAGGTTTGTGTTGAGAATGCAGAATACAAGAAATGAGAGTCCTTATCGTCTTTAACCCAACACTTAAAGTCTGGGTGAAACTGAGGTCAGATTTCCTGAGAAACCAAAGTGTGTGTTGGATTTACTTAACCATATGTTGGGGACAAATTTGTGCCCAAAAGTCAGTAAAACAAATATGACAAAAAACTCCTTTTGGGGACATCCTCAGTTGTAAAAATGTGCCCATTTAGATTAACATGTAAACACATGATGTGTGTGTTAAACAGAGAGAAAGATAAGTATATAGCAAAAATCTAAAGTTAAGGTAACCCAAAATTCAAAGTTCAGGTTAAAAACACTTCACTTGTCTTTCATATATAACTTGATATGTCATCTCATTTATCACACAAAAACATTACAGCTGCTAAAGAAAAGTACAGATATTTTGTTTATTTGTTGGGATTTAAGACCTGAGTAGTTTCAGAAGGAAAGTAAGGTTTCTAGACCCTCTCAAAAGTGTTTCATGATGAATTTGATACTTTAAACCTCAGATGACAAACCCTAATGTTCATACACTACTCTGTTGTTAACATTGTAGTATAAATAAAAGAGAAGCCTCCATTATAACTGTGTTCAGTGTTTATGCCTCGAGTTAGATGGTAAACAAAGGAAACTCATTTCCTCAGTGCATGATTACTTAAGTAAAGTAAATCAAAGGAGCTTAACCTTCAAAATCAACACAGTCTCTCACTACACAGCTCTCACTACACAGTCTCTCACTACACAGTCTCTCACTACACAACTCTCACTACACAGCTCTCACTACACAGTCTCTCACTACACACTCTCTCACTACACAACTATCACTACACAGCTCTCACTACACAACTCTCACTACCCACTCTTTCACTACACAGTCTCTCACTACACAGCTCTCATACACAGTCTCTCACTACACAGTCTCTCACTACACAACTCTCACTACACAGCTCTCACTACACAGTCTTTCACTACACAACTCTTACTACACAGTCTCTCACTACACAGTCTCTCACTACACAACTCTCACTACACAGTCTCTCACTACACAACTCTCACTACACAGTCTCTCACTACACAGTCTCTCACTACACAACTCTCACTACACACTCTCTCACTACACAGTCTCTCACTACACAACCTCTCACTACACAGTCTCTCACTACACAGCTCTCACTACACAGTCTCTCACTACACACTCTCTCACTACACAACTCTCACTACACAGTCTCTCACTACACAGTCTCTCACTACACAACTCTCACTACACACTCTCTCACTACACAGTCTCTCACTACACACTCTTTCACTACACAGTCTCTCACTACACAGCTCTCACTACACAGTCTCTCACTACACAGTCTCTCACTACACACTCTCTCACTACACAACTCTCACTACACAGTCTCTCACTACACAGTCTCTCACTACACAACCTCTCACTACACAACTCTCACTACACAGTCTCTCACTACACAGCTCTCACTACACACTCTCTCACTACACATCTCTCACTACACAGTCTCTCACTACACACTCTCTCACTACACACTCTCTCACTACACAGCTCTCACTACACAGTCTCTCACTACACAACTCTCACTACACAACTCTCAACTCACACAGTCTCTCACTACACAGCTCTCACCACACAGCTCTCACTACACACTCTCTCACTACAAAGTCTCTCACTACACACTCTCTCACTACACAGTCTCTCACTACACACAGCTCTCACTACACAGTCTCTCACTACACAGCTCTCACTACACACTCTCTCACTACACAGCTCTCACTACACAGTCTCTCACTACACAGTCTCTCACTACACAACTCTCACTACACAGTCTCTCACTACACAACTATCACTACACAGTCTCTCACTACACAGCTCTCACTACACAACCTCTCACTACACAACTCTCACTACACAGTCTCTCACTACACAGCTCTCACTACACAGTCTCTCACTACACATCTCTCACTACACAACTCTCACTACACAGTCTCTCACTACACACTCTCACTACACACTCTCTCACTACACAGCTCTCACTACACAGTCTCTCACTACACAACTCTCACTACACAACTCTCACTACTCAGTTTCTCACTACACAGTCTCTCACTACACAGCTCTCACCACACAGCTCTCACTACACACTCTCTCACTACACAGTCTCTCACTACACACTCTCTCACTACACAGTCTCTCACTACACACAGCTCTCACTACACAGTCTCTCACTACACAGCTCTCACTACACACTCTCTCACTACACAGCTCTCACTACACAGTCTCTCACTACACAGTCTCTCACTACACAACTCTCACTACACAGTCTCTCACTACACAACTATCACTACACAGTCTCTCACTACACAACTATCACTACACAGTCTCTCACTGCACAGTCTCTCACTATACAGCTCTCACTACACAACTCTCACTACACAACTCTCACTACACAATCTCTCACTACACACTCTCTCACTACACAACTCTCACTACACAGTCTCTCACTACACAGTCTCTCACCACACAGCTCTCACTACACAGTCTCTCACTACACACTCTCTCACTACACAGTCTCTCACTACACAACTCTCACTACACAGTCTCTCACTACACAGTCTCTCACTACACACTCTCTCTCACTACACAGCTCTCACTAAACACTCTCTCACTACACAGTCTCTCACTACACAGTCTCTCACTACACAACTATCACTACACAGTCTCTCACTACACAACTATCACTACACAGTCTCTCACTGCACAGTCTCTCACTATACAGCTCTCACTACACAACTCTCACTACCCACTCTTTCACTACACAGTCTCTCACTACACAGCTCTCATACACAGTCTCTCACTACACAGTCTCTCACTACACAACTCTCACTACACAGCTCTCACTACACAGTCTTTCACTACACTATACACAGTCTCTCACTACACATCTCTCACTACACAGCTCTTACTACACAGCTCTCACTACACAGTCTCTCACTACACAGCTCTCACTACACACGCTCTCACTACACAGTCTCTCACTACACAGCTCTCACTACACACTCTCTCACTACACAGTCTCTCACTACACACTCTCTCACTACACAGTCTCTCACTACACAGCTCTCACTACACAGCTCTCACTACACCCCTCACTACACAGTCTCTCACTACACAGCTCTCACTACACAGTCTCTCACTACACATCTCTCACTACACACTCTCTCACTACACAGCTCTCACTACACAGTCTCTCACTACACAGCTCTCACTACACACTCTCACTACATAGCTCTCACTACACAGTCTCTCACTACACACTCTCTCACTACACACTCTCTCACTACACAGCTCTTACTACACAGCTCTCACTACACAGTCTCTCACTACACAGCTCTCACTACACACTCTCTCACTACACACTCTCTCACTACACAGCTCTTACTACACAGTCTCTCACTACACACTCTCTCACTACACAACTCTCACTACACAGCTCTCACTACACAGTCTCTCACTACACAGTCTCTCACTACACAGTCTCTCACTACACAACTATCACTACACAGTCTATCACTACACAATCTCTAACTGCACAGTCTCTCACTATACAGCTCTCACTACACAGTCTCTCACTACACAGCTCTCACTACACAGTCTCTCACTACACAGCTCTCACTACACAGTCTCTCACTACACACTCTCTCACTACACACTCTCTCACTACACAGCTCTCACTACACAGTCTCTCACTACACAGCTCTCACTACACACTCTCTCACTACACAGCTCTCACTACACAGTCTCTCACTACACTCTTCCAAGCTCTCACTACACAGTCTCTCACTACACAGTCTCTCACTACACAGCTCTCACACTACACACTCTCTCACTACACAGCTCTCACTACACAGTCTCTCACTACACACTCTCTCACTACACACTCTCTCACTACACAGCTCTTACTACACAGCTCTCACTACACAGTCTCTCACTACACAGCTCTCACTACACACTCTCTCACTACACACTCTCTCACTACACAGCTCTTACTACACAGTCTCTCACTACACACTCTCTCACTACACAACTCTCACTACACAGCTCTCACTACACAGTCTCTCACTACACAGTCTCTCACTACACAACTATCACTACACAGTCTATCACTACACAATCTCTAACTGCACAGTCTCTCACTACACAGCTCTCACTACACAACTCTCACTACCCACTCTTTCACTACACAGTCTCTCACTACACAGCTCTCATACACAGTCTCTCACTACACAGTCTCTCACTACACACTCTCTCACTACACAGTCTCTCACTACACAGCTCTCACTACACACTCTCTCACTACACAGTCTCTCACTACACAGCTCTCACTACACACTCTCTCACTACACACTCTCTCACTACACAGCTCTCACTACACAGTCTCTCACTACACAGCTCTCACTACACACTCTCTCACTACACAGCTCTCACTACACAGTCTCTCACTACACACTCTCTCACTACACATCTCTCACTACACAGCTCTTACTACACAGCTCTCACTACACAGTCTCTCACTACACAGCTCTCACTACACACTCTCTCACTACACACTCTCTCACTACACAGCTCTTACTACACAGTCTCTCACTACACACTCTCTCACTACACAACTCTCACTACACAGCTCTCACTACACAGTCTCTCACTACACACTCTCTCACTACACAACTCTTACTACACACTCTCACTACACACTCTCACTACACACTCTTTCACAACACAGCTTTCACAACACAGCTCTCACTACACACTCTCTCACTACACAGCTCTCACTACACAGTCTCTCACTACACACTCTTTCACAACACAGCTTTCACAACACAGCTCTCACTACACACTCTCTCACTACACAGTCTCTCACTACACAGCTCTCACTACACAGTCTCTCACTACACAACTCTCACTACACAGTCTCTCACTACACAGCTCACTACACACTCTCTCACTACACAGCTCTTACTACACAGCTCTCACTACACAGCTCTCACTACAAAGCTCATAACTCTCACTACACAGCTCTACTACACAGTCTCTCACTACACACTCTCTCACTACACAGTCTCTCACTACACACTCTCTCACTACACAACTCTCACTACACAGCTCTCACTACACAGTCTCTCACTACACAGCTCTCACTACACAGCTCTCACTACACAGTCTCTCACTACACAGCTCTCACTACACAGTCTCTCACTACACACTCTCTCACTACACAGCTCTCACTACACAGTCTCTCACTACACACTCTCTCACTACACACTCTCTCACTACACAGCTCTTACTACACAGCTCTCACTACACAGTCTCTCACTACACAGCTCTCACTACACACTCTCTCACTACACACTCTCTCACTACACAGCTCTTACTACACAGTCTCTCACTACACACTCTCTCACTACACAACTCTCACTACACAGCTCTCACTACACAGTCTCTCACTACACAACTCTTACTACACACTCTCTCACTACACACTCTCTCACTACACACTCTTTCACAACACAGCTTTCACAACACAGCTCTCACTACACACTCTCTCACTACACAGCTCTCACTACACAGTCTCTCACTACACACTCTTTCACAACACAGCTTTCACAACACAGCTCTCACTACACACTCTCTCACTACACAGTCTCTCACTACACAGCTCTCACTACACAGTCTCTCACTACACAACTCTCACTACACAGTCTCTCACTACACAGCTCTCACTACACACTCTCTCACTACACAGCTCTTACTACACAGCTCTCACTACACAGTCTCTCACTACAAAGCTCTCACTACACAGTCTCTCACTACACAACTCTCACTACACAGCTCTCACTACACAGTCTCTCACTACACAGTCTCTCACTACACAACTCTCACTACACAGCTCTCACTACACAGTCTCTCACTACACAACTCTTACTACACAGTCTCTCACTACACAGTCTCTCACTACACAGCTCTTACTACACAGCTCTCACTACACAGTCTCTCACTACACCGCTCTCACTACACACTCTCTCACTACACAGCTCTTACTACACAGTCTCTCACTACACACTCTCTCACTACACAGTCTCTCACTACACACTCTCTCACTACACACTCTCACTACACACAGCTCTCACTACACAGTCTCTCACTACAAAACTCTTACTACACAGTCTCTCACTACACACTCTCTCACTACACACTCTCTCACTACACAGCTCTTACTACACAGCTCTCACTACACAGTCTCTCACTACACAGCTCTCACTACACACTCTCTCACTACACACTCTCTCACTACACAGCTCTTACTACACAGTCTCTCACTACACACTCTCTCACTACACAACTCTCACTACACAGCTCTCACTACACAGTCTCTCACTACACAGTCTCTCACTACACAGCTCTCACTACACAGTCTCTCACTACACAACTCTTACTACACAGTCTCTCACTACACACTCTCTCACTACACACTCTCTCACTACACACTCTTTCACAACACAGCTTTCACAACACAGCTCTCACTACACACTCTCTCACTACACAGCTCTCACTACACAGTCTCTCACTACACACTCTTTCACAACACAGCTTTCACAACACAGCTCTCACTACACACTCTCTCACTACACAGTCTCTCACTACACACTCTTTCACAACACAGCTTTCACAACACAGCTCTCACTACACACTCTCTCACTACACAGCTCTCACAACACAGCTCTTACTACACAGCTCTCACTACACACTCCCTCACTACACTACATGGATATGCAGAGTGATGGGTGCTTCACAAACTTACTTCACTGTGACTGACCAGATCAAATTGCTGGACACTGTAAAGGTTCTGATATGTAAATGTTAATGTTTTGGGTTTCTAAGGATGTTTTTTTGTATCAAAGAGGAGGTTTAAGTTTCAAAAGCAGCATTTTAATACTATAACTCAACATATCAGTTCCTCATCATGTGACAGGCTGAAATGAATAGATTAAATAGAAAGAGATGATAATACAACATTCACAGTTCTTTCCCTCTTCTTACATTCATTTAAAATAGTTTGGTGTTGGAGTTATAAAGAACTGTGATTGTAGGATTTACTATAATGATTTATTGTGAAGCAAAACCATGCTTTTGAGATAGTTACCAAAATTCCAGAGAATCACAGCAAGCTGCTGGCCTCCACTGGTCTTTTGGCTGTAGAGCTGCAGAATTATAAAAGGGAGCTTTAGTTGCGTCAAAAAAAAACCAAATAAATTCACTATGACACAATTTCAGATTATGACCCAGAGTCAAAGAAAGATGGCCAAAAATAAGAAACAAATTCACTAATGATCCAAATGGCTATAGAGACATTTATTTGAACATTGTTTCTCTTGTCAATAGTTTCTGTCTCCTCCTGGTTCTTCCTGAATAAATCACAGTTAATGTGAAACCACAGAAGAACTGAAAACATTGACAGCCAACTTTCCAGAAAGAACTGGTCTAAACACATTCAACTCTGTTGAGTTCATCTTTAGCTCAGATGGCATGTCACAAAAAACCCACAGGCTGCCATTTAACAGTGTGTGAATGGGTAAGACTGCTATGTTTATTTTGGCAGCACATCTGCAGAGAATACGATTAACATTCTAGTTCTCCAATCAGACCGTATCATATTTAGAGAATGACTGATTCAAATGGCTTGAAGATAATCTATAAATTATGGGTTGAAGCCAAAAGGTTAAACAATGAATCTTATGAAGTATTAAAAGAATTTGACCATGTTTGGATAAAGACATGGCTGTTTGATAGGAAGTTTGAAGACTACATTTCTTGGAATTTCATCCAGCAGTACATGCTACAACAACAACGCTATAAAGAAGGAGTGGGGAGACTACTGTAAAACAGCATCGTTCAGTGTGTGAATCCTGTTAAAATGTCTGTCATTATCATGAGTGTCGTGCCTGTTACAACCTCAGCAGACCACCATGCCAGACTTCCCCTGCACAGGAGACTGCTGTATGTGATAGACAGCAGACAGTGAGAAACACTTTTGTATAAATCTATGAAGGGATTCTGAAATGAGCGATGCGCTTACGTGCACAACAGGAAAGATAAAGCATGATGTTAAAAACATTCGTCTGATGAATCGTCATTGTGACAGTAACTACATTTGTCATTTACTGCTAAAGCAGAAACAGATTTCCAGGATCAGCATTATTCAGCATGAGCTTTATTTAACGCCAGAACTATAAATCCTCCACAGGTCTGTTTTCAGCTGTTACTTAATGCCATGTGAGTATCTCAGTCCTGTATGAGTCTGTGTTTGCCAGTTGTGCCAGTTACACCATATAAAACATCAAAGCATCTTAATGTGACCACATACAAGTGAACTGAATAAAATTGGATTCCTTTCAGTCTTAAAAAACAGGAAAACTAAAACAATTATGCCCAACACAACATCTTGTCTTCTTTGTCTGTTAGGTCAGGTATAAATAAATAAATCGATTCTTTATGATAAAACATTCTCACTGTTAAACCTTTATTGAATGGGCAGAAGGAAACAGCCTACAACAATAATGAGCTATAATAAGTTGCAGTTGCCTTTTTCCTCACATTTGTTTCTAATAAAATTGTAGCAGTAAATGTAGTTTTGCATGGAGTTCTGCACGCACAAAATATACATACCCAGTCAACTCGATGTAAACAAATCCTTCAGCATCAGCTATACAACTCACACATGGCCAACACCTGCATTTTACTGCGCTTACATGACCGCCAAAAACACCAAAGCTGTTTAAGAGGGGAGTGAAGATACATGCACATATGGCCGCTGCAGATGTAAACACATCATGTCAACTTCTACACATAACCTCAGTTACAAGCTTATAGGAGTTTCTGTTGTGAAGATACCTGTAAATCAGAGGATTTTCACAGAAGAGAAATGCTTGAGAGGATGTTTCCATCTGAAGCTGGCTCGGTTTACACGTTGTACGTTTTTGTGATGGGGTCATCCAGCTGCACGACTGTCACACACACTCCATTACTGTAACTGGGTGCTGTTGCTTTTACAATATGGACTGGTTCAAACTGGATTTGAAAAACAGACTGAATTTGTGTGAACACAGCAGAGTCAGAAGAGTCAGTTCTACAAACAGTGTTAATCCATTTATACATGTATGTTAAACCCATGATCCTGGTGTTGTTAACAGCCTGCTCTACCAGTTGACAAACACACAGCTAATCCATTAACTGGTGCACTGAATAGATCATGATTCTTCATCAGATTCTCAAAGATTCCTTTATTTCGTAAAGGAAGGTTTTATTAGCAACTAGATTCAGTGACTTTCTGAGGAATTTACAATCCCTTAGAATTCACATTTAATCTGAACAATTGAGAAAACATCTGCTTAATGGCAGAATCCTTGAAGTACAGCTTTCTGGTTTCACAACCTTTGTTTTTAAACGCAACATACAAAACATGGATATTTTATTCATTTGGGGTTTAAAATGGAAATTGTATTCCATTGCAGCAATACAATGTTAAAGCCAAGAAATCAGTTCAGAAGAGGCATTTGCAGAACAACAATGGACATAAAGATGCCTGATGTATTTATCATTGTGTGTTTAGCCTAACACAACAACAATAGCCAAACCAATGGTGTAAGCTTGGGGCGGAGCTATCTGTTTAGCTGACCAATGGCAGACAGTGGGAAATTATAAACAATGATAACAATTGGTAACATTAGAAACAATGCCAGTGAGGGTAGATAATGCCAGTGAGGGTAGATAATGCCTGTGAGGGTAGGTAATGCCTGTGAGGGTAGATAATGCCAGTGAGGGTAGATAATGCCTGTGAGGGTAGGTAATGCCTGTGAGGGTAGATAATGCCAGTGAGGGTAGATAATGCCAGTGAGGGTAGATAATGCCAGTGCCATTCTCATGTCAGCAGGAAGTAGAATATTACACATCACAAACTAAAACCAACAGAGCTCCACTGAAGAAAATAATATTCATCGCTGTTTTGTGTAACTGTTCAAGCTGTAATGAGTTTCCTTTAACAGAGATGCGATAAAAGTTTAATGAACTGTATGCTGAAACAAAACAAATATGAGCAGACTGTTTAGAAATCTTATCTCTGCCAAGAGTGTGTTATTTTGTGTTGGGGTGTAAACTGAAAAGGCAAAACCGAATGATTTCACAATGAGGTGCTAAAATAAGACATTGTAATGACTAAAATCACAACCAATGTTTTATATAGACATTAACCAACAGAAATGTGATCGACTGATCGAGCTTTTGAGTAGCAGATGAAATATTTCACACACACCTGATCTAATTGTTAGGCAGCCAAGTCCTTGTTGTCTTTTTGTGTGTTCATTCAGTATAATAAACAATTACGTCAGCCAGCAGATCTTAACTGGCTGCTCTCTGTTAAAACTGTAGCTGAAGTTGACCTGATTCTCATCTAAATCTGTCATTTCATTAAGACAGAGAACAAACATAATGAATAGACGCCAGCAGAAACAGGAATGATTGTTTTTTAATAATATCAGCCACAAATTCTGAATAAAGGCAGTACAGTAACATGGTATGGTAAAATGGATATGCTGTTTGAATATGTAAGCTTGTACTGTAAATATTACATCCATTATGTTTTTTCCATTCTGTTTTCTTTAGTTTTTGAAGGTATAACAACATTATGTGTAAAGTTTAAACCAGTTTTACCTGCCACAGATCTGTTTCTTTGGTCCCTAGATACAGCAAAACTTTAAAGTAAAATTTCACATTTTTAAATGTAAAATACTTTAATATGATGATTCCTCCAAAAAGTGTAAGCACACTGTGGTGCTATCAAAACATTGCTCTGATTTTAGGGCAGGACTATCTGTTTATATAACCAATACCAGATTTTATTGGATGATACATGTAACCTGTAAACGCCTCTTTGTATGTCCAGCATTTTTATCTTTACTGCATTATATATCGTTCCTGGATCTGTTCCACATATAACTGCTGTAGTTCAACTCCCTCTCTAAGATTATATTCATTAGGGAGTTGACTGAAACCAGCCACATGTTGAGGTGAAGGCAGTCTGGGATTGTTCTCCAGATCTATGGCTCAAAGTTGAGGAGTGAGATGGTGATGTCATCATCTGTATATGTGCTCTCTGGAGTCAAGACCATCACCAGACATTCTGTTAATGATGTCCATGTGCCATAGAAGATGCCATAGAAGAACCCTTTAGTCTGTATGGTTCTGTAAAAACCTTCACATCCACAGAACTTCTGTTTCACGAAAGCTTGTAAAAGAAAAAGGTTCTCTAGACTGTAACAAGAAAAGAAAGAAAGTGCCTTTAAAAACCTTTTTGAGGAAGCACAAATGTTTCTCTTGTGGCATTGCTGTGATGAACCTCTAAAGAACCTTTATTTCCAAGAGTGTAAAAAAGAATAGAAATGCAAGAATCTTTTGTTTAAAGATCTTTTGGTGGCTAATGGTCGTCAGTTTAAAACAATGAGATAAGAGATTGGTGTCATTTGGCTACAGGGGTGGCAGACGTGCAGCATTGGACTGTATATATGAAACACAAGCGGAGCTGAAGAAAAGTGTGGACATTCCTGAAGAGAGAGGAAACAGGAGGGGATGGTCAGAGCTTCTCCTGAGGCGCCCTGCAGCAGATGTAAGTACCCATTTAAAAGACGATACAGGGAATCAAACGGAATTTAAAACGGAATTTAACTTTGTGCATGGAGATGGATTGTACTAAACTATTATTTCCAAATGCAAACCTCTTTCTGTGATGCTGTGAATAGTTTTCATAGCGAGTTTTAAATGGATAACGTTTATCCATAGGTTTTAAGTCCAAGTAACTAATCCAACCAAACGCATGTGATGCTTTTTAAGATGCATATTCATGCACACGATGAATTAATGAATATGAGTTAATGAATATGATGAATTAATGAATATGATGAATTAATGAATATGATGAATTCATGAATATGATGAATTCATGAATATGATGAATTCATGAATATGATGAATTAATGTGCGGTAATGAGGCGATCAAGCGGTTCTCTGTGCACATTTGCGGTGTTAAATGCTGAACATGTTTTCGAGTAATGAAGTGAAATGCGGTGAAATAAAGCGACATGTTCGTGGATCAATGACGAGTTTATATTGTCCCGACCTGCTCAACACCACGATCATGTCAAACGAAAGCTCCGTGTGGTTGCATTTGCTTTCCAAAAACAGACTGCATGTATAATTATGATGGTGACAATGATTTTGTTGTTTTTGATATTAGTAGCAGTACTTTCAGAAAACATAGACATCTCAAACACGTCACTCAGTAGATGTTTGACGTCACAGCTCGGGGGTTTGGGGCTGTGCGCGCTCCTGTAGTGACGTCACCCAATCATGTTGGGAGCTGACATGTTTCTCCAGTTCACTTACACTAAAACCTCTCCAGGGTTTAGAGGATGGTAGTAAGGTAACAGTAACTAGTTACTTAGATACCTGCCTGCTCATTGTTCATGTTATTCTGAGTATAGAAGTGGTGAGACATTTTCACATGTCTTATAAATCACACGCAGTCAGTTTTGTAGCATTATTTTCAGAGACTCAGATCAGGTGTTGTTTTCTTGTTTCTCGTGTCACAGCAGTTTGTTGGGTTCAAGGCTTCTGAAATGCCTGTGAACAGAAACAAAGAACTGATTCAAGAGCTGCGTTTAAAAACAACAAAACTGAAATATGAATGCAGGAAATGCCTTTATCGAAGGCTGCAGAGAAAGTATTGAATGTGTTCATATTCAGCTCGTTTGTGTCTATTGCAAGCATCGGATTAATCTGAAAATTCCCATCCTTTATCTATGTTTGAAGAAATTCAAAGGAATTTCCTTCTTTTGAGCTAAACGCTTGCATACCAAGTCACCAATCAGATTAAAATCATTGCAACAGTTCTGAGACTGAAGCTGTAGCTCTGGTGAGCCATACCGATTCCCAGCAGAAGTCTTTTGATTGTTGCTTGCTATAGTGACATACTTTTATAAAATTATAGATTAGTTTTTGTACGTTTGTTTGGAAACATTTATTTATTTTGCAAGAAAATCTGATCTGTTAGAACCAGCTGAAGGTCTGTGAGGAGTTTGTCAACTTTAGAAGGGGTTTTGGCCTTGGGTAAAGGATTTGAGCCATAACTATAACCAGATGTTAATTTCGTTAAGCCCACATAATTAGTAATGGCGCATCTGGAGATCCAGTCAGACCAGGTGCTTGTGTGCATATGCTATGATGTCATCGTTCTTTACGGTACAGAACGTTACCATGGAAGAGTGTTTGCTTGATGTTAAACATATGCAGCTGTGTTATATATGTAGTCAGTATATACAGTACGTAAGAGTAATCGGATAACAGCTTTGAGTTTATTTGCTTTGTATGTGCGCTGCCTCAGGGTGTCTGTCAAAAATGTTTGCCTTCGGGGGCAGTTGTGGCCTATTGGTAAGTGAGTCGGGCTAATCAGAAGGTTGCTGGTTCGATTTTAACGTGGGCAGAAATCTTAGTGGGCAGTAGCTGGTTAAATGCAGAGGTCACATTTCGGGTTATGAGTTACCATATCTGACAAATATTTCACTTTCACTTTGAGAAAAGCTGATCTGGCCCAGAACACACAAACCATCAAACACCAAACGTTCAGCAGTGTGAAGATCTTTTTCCTTTGCCTGTCTAATGTGATGCCTGTAACCCTCCCAGATTAAATTATGTCTTGATTGTGATTGGTTAATCAGGGAACAATCAGTTATCTGTATTATTCATATTGTAAAAGCATATGTTTTTATTGGTTTAAACCAAAAACCATGTGATGTCCATTATAATGAGTGAATGTTTTTGTGTTAGCCGCTTAAACAAACAATGTTTTGATGGTGCCACATTGTGGGAAATCAACATAGATACGGAAGATATTTTACCATAATATTTAACATAATTATTTAACAAACAGAGATCACAAGCCAGGAAACGGGCACAAGATAAATAAAAACACACAGATTTGCTCAAACATGTTGCAGAGTTTTTAGTTATCTTGATCTGTCAACTCCCTTTAGAGTTTAATTACTTCCACATGCACATGATGGGGAAGCCATCCATTTCCTGTTACTCTTTAATATAAGGGCCTCACAGACCAGCTTTTCCCTCAGTGGTGGTCGACTAATTTTCTTATCATTCACTAAATGTTTGGAAGTCATTTTAAAGTTCAATTTCCAGAATGTTTGCCATGATTCATGGTAGAAGATAAAGATGAACAGCATAAAAATCATGCTAACAGCCTGTTCCATTACAAAATTCTCTCTCTGTTGAAGTCACCTGAAATGAAGATAGAGTCTATATGTTTTTCATTTGTGGGTCTGTTAGAATAAAAGATTATTTATAGATTAAAAGAGAGCAGAGGAGGTGAAAATAGATTCATTGTCATTGCTCTGAGGAGTGCTTTGGGATTCCGGCACACATGCGACTGTATGTGTGTAAGAAATGTGTATGTTGAAACAGACAGGACGGGAAAAAATTATTTAAAACAGTCACAGATGTGCCTGAATCCAGAAGAAAAAGCAGAAACGTACTGAACTTGATTTATGGAAAAGACTCCTGATGGGTAATGTGCAGAAGTGTAGAGTTTGCTTTGAAATCTGGCGCCAAAGATATTGGGTTTTACTGTAATTTTTACACACCACACTGACAGTATTTGTCCAGTTGTCATCACACAAACACTCTAGAAATACAGTAAACACAAAAAACACTCATTGCTGATACAATAAAACGCACAAATGTAGCTCGTCTGTACTGTATATTGTAATAGAAAAGCTGCATGAGGATGCTGTAATTGTGTAAGTCATTAGAACATGTTGTGGTTTTGTATTAGAAGCCGATTGACTTCAAGCACATGAAGGTATTCTGGCAGCGAGTGCTTGTGTTGAAGGTTAGGGCAGAATGTCACTGCGGTCACGTTTGATGCTTGACCTTAAATATCTCAGCTGCCCTGTGTGTTATCCATGTTCAGTGGTGTTCAGTCCAATAATATCACATCTTAACAGAACATTTTTACTGGCCTCTTTAAGAAAGTCTCTTCATATCCTAATAGCAAAAGTAAATGCTCTAAATATATTTCTATAAATGTATATCTTTAGTAGAAGGTGCAGGAACGTGAAATGTTCGTCCAATCATTGCATTCAGTTTGAATGGGGGATCTTATGCTTTCAAAGCTAGTGTGTTACTTCTAGCCTCTCTGAAATTGCCTACCATACCTTCACTTAATCTTTTCTGTCTGTTTTTATTTTTTATAGGAGTGTGCTAAGACAATGGGGGTCACACAGGGGTTTCTCTCTGGCTTATTCATTGCATCATGCTTCCTTGTAAGCTCAGCACAGCAAACAGGTAAACACTTTCCAGCTGAATACTCAACATAATTTACTGAAACAGGTTAAAAATGTTTTTAAATTTTACTTAGTAAAGTTTAAAGCTCTGTATTGTAACTTTGTCAGCATGTTTATATTTACGTTGCATATGAATCTGTTGAATTCAACAGTATTTTTTGTCTTGATGGTCATTAGTTATTGTGTTTGGTATGTTGTGTTTTTATTGGTAGGATGCGAGGATGAAAAACTGGCATTTGACATCGTGTTTCTCGTGGACACTTCCAGCAGCATCGGCACGCGAGACTTCCACGAGCTGAAGATGTTCATCCACACGTTTGTGAGTGGTCTGGATATTGACAGCAGAAGAATACAGGTTGGCCTTGTTCAGTTCAGCACTGATCCTCACAAGGAGTTTCTGCTGGGCGAGTATGCCAACAAAGCAGAGTTAATTGAGAAGATAAACCAGCTGCCTTACCGAACGGGAGGTACATTTATGGGGAAGGCCATGACCTTTCTGAAGGAGAACTATTTCACGAGTGCGGGCGGCAGTCGGGTGGAGCAGAAGGTGCCTCAGATCGTTGTGGTGGTGACGGATGGAGACTCGGCCGATGAGATAAAAGGACCTGCTGGAGATCTTCGATCAAAGGGGGTGATCATCTTTGCCATTGGTGTTGGTGAAACCAATATGACTGAGATGAGGTCCATTGCCAGCAGCCCCCCTGAGCGTTTTGTCCTTAATATTAAAAATTACCATGCGCTACAGGGACTGACGGCCACAATGATGAAGACGGTGTGTGTCCTGATGAGGGCTCAGGGAAAAGGTACATTACCTGCTGAACGTCTGCATCCGTGTGTTCAGTCAAGACAATAAGATACTAAACCATCTAAAGTCTGTTTAAATTAGGGTGTCAGTGGTTAAAAATGTGAATGTATTACATCAGATTTATTGCAATTGAACACATCTGTCAATATTTGCTGAGAAAAAGCCCCTAAATGAATGTAATTTTAAGACATGATATTATTGTGGCAAGCTAGTCGCAGTAAGTCAATATATTTGCTTGTTTGACTTTTAAATTTAGCATAAGCTTATCACTGGCCATAGCATTCATATGAAATCCATTTTGCAAGTTTGTATTATAAATATTTGAATTACAATCACAAACTTTATGTGCTGTCATAACTGTCATAAATCATACTTAAAATATGGAACAATTGATGTAATTTTATGTGCTGTTATATATATAAAGTAATTTTCATATTGTGTGTCTGTTTTAGCTATTGCCCCAAAGTTTGCGGATGTATTTGTGCTGGTGGACAGCTCGGCTCAGAATGAGAAGCAGAAGATAAGAGATCTTCTCTCTCAGCTGGCTGTGCAGCTCAAAGTGGGCGACGGCTCCAATAAAATCGCATTAGCTCAGTTCGGAGAAAATGTTGTCAAGGAGTTTTTATTCAACGACTGCAAGAACACGGTGAAAGCCATAGAGTACATAAACCGATTCGAACCCAAGCCCAGTGGAGAGCGGAAGCTGGGAAAAGCCATGGATTATGTTCGTACCCACTTTCTCAACACCGCATCTGGCAGTCGAGTTGCCAAAGGTTACAAGCAGCACCTGCTGGTGTTAAGAACCGGAGAGTCCTTTGACTCTGTGCTGCGGGCCACGCGTATACTGAAGAGTGAAGATGTGACTGTTATGGATATAAGACTGGAAACAGATGTACAGGCCCTGATGCCGAGACTACACTCTTACGCATATGATCAGAACGGTTTTGGATTAGCTTCAGACATCACAAAGCAAGTTCAGCAGAAGGAGGTTTTCAGTGTAACAGGAGGTTTGTTTGACTTTATTTAAATGAATGCTTTGTCGCTATTGATTTGAAATATATTTTCTCATGAAGAGTAATTTATTACTGGTTATGTTAAATGTTATTTTCATGAGATTCCATCAATGGCCTAAAAAAGGTGTTTAATTTTACAACAGGCAGGTCATGCTGAAGTCACATGAGCAGTTCGACCAAATGAATAATGCACTTTTCCAAATCCTTTTAATACTTTTAAAAGGCTTCAAAATGTCACTGAACAAACATAATTATATTGTTTAATATTTAATTATTTCATTGTTGTAATTAATTATGTGTTGATGGCAGCTAGTTTTATTTAGTCAGAACTCAGCTGTCAAAAAAGAAAGACACAGTTTGCCCCCAACAAGGGGTTGCCATGGAAACTTGTCTCATCTGGCATTTAATAACTTGGTGCAACTTTAAAAAGTATGACTTTTTTGTTGTTCAAAGTGTTACTGTAAACGATTTTTCAGTTCCCTTCTGACGTTCACAGATAATTTGTCTTTGTCTTTGAACAGATTGTGTATCAGCTCAGGTGGCAGATATCGTGTTCATTGTGGATGAATCGAGCAGTATCACCCCAGAGAACTTTGAGATGGTGAGACGTTTCTTGCACCGCATTGTCAGTGGTCTGGAGGTGAACTCTGACAGCGTCAGGGTCGGAATGGTGCTTTACAGTGACCAACCCAATGCTGAGTTTTATCTGGACTCATTTGAGAATAAGAATGATATACTGAACTACATTAAGATCATTACATACAGAGGTGGAGGTACCTTGACTGGTGTAGCCCTAAAGTTTGCCAAAGAGAATCTGTTTACTACTAAACGGGGCAGCAGGAAAGCTCTTGGCGTTAAGCAGATCGCTGTCGTCATCACTGATGGTGAGTCGCAGGATGATGTCACGAGCCCTGCTGCTGACCTGAGGCGTTCAGAAGTCACTGTGTATGCCATCGGGGTGAGGGACGCCAGTTACGAGGAGCTGAGGAAAATGGCGTCTTACCCTGAAGGGCAGTTTGTGTTCAGTGTGGAAAGTTTTCAAATGCTGACACCACTGGAGAAGAGCCTTAGAAAGAGTCTCTGTAAAGCCGTCATCAACAGACAATTTGAGAAGAACAAGGTCCACACGCTTAAACAAGGTAACAGCTTCTCCAGTCTGTGGAGGTGATTCTGGAGGTGGGACAGTACGGTCTAGAGATCTAGAGGTCATCTTGAGACACTGGAGTTTATGCTGCAGAGATACAGATTTAATGGAAACTGTGCTTAGCAAGACTGTAGAGGAGAAACAGGGTTGGGGAGAGTTAAACATCTGTCAACCAATCCGAATTATAGGCTGAGGGGTGGAGTGGTGGCAATTAGCTGTAAACTAGCTGACAAACTAGTATGTTTGTGGTAGTGATTGATGCTGTTTTCATCATTTAAAAAGTTTTATACAAATGATTTTATGCAATTAATTGTATTACTTTACCTTTGCATTTTAGCGTGTGTGAATACAGAGGAAGCTGACCTATACTTCCTGCTTGATACTTCTGGGAGCAGTCCTGCCGACTTTGAAGACGTGAAGAAGTTCATTCTGAACCTCCTGCAGTTGTTCAACATCGGAGCCAATCGTGTTCGTGCAGGCATCGTGAACGTGGGCCGCTCGCCCACAGTTCAGTTCAGACTGACGGACCACACAAACAGAGCCTCTTTAGAACGAGCCGTGAAGAGCCTCGTGCGGCCCAGCGGAGGCACAGAAACAGGCAAAGCACTGACATATGTCGCCGGTCTCTTTAAGCAGGCTAGAGCATCTCGCCAAGCCAAGGTGCAGGAAATCCTCATTGTCATCACTGATAAGAAATCCCAAGATGAGGTGAGCGATCCAGCAGCTGAGCTTAGGAAACTGGATGTTTCAGTGTATGCTGTTGGAGTTAAAGATGCCGACCAGGATGAGCTCCTGAACATGGCGGACGAATCAAAGATGTTTATCGCCCCCAACTATGATTCCCTAAATGCTATTAAGAGTGAAGTTCTCACAGATATTTGCTCACAGGAGGGTAAGAAGACCAGTCAGTCATATAATGTAGCTGATGATAAAGCCAGATAATAAATAGAACTGTTTTGAGGAAATAGTTGGTCCATAAATGAAAAATTCTGTTAATATTTACTCACACCATAAAAGTACTAAATATGAAACTTTAGATACGAAGCTATGTGGACCAATGTTACGCTGCTGTTTCTTTAAATCAGCATGTAGATTTAAAATAACACGAGGGTGAGTAAATGCTGACAGTTTCATTTTAGGGTGAACTGATTTGTTAGGTTCTGAGGGCAACATTTCACTGCTGTTTAATATAGTCATTGCACAAATCAGTAAATCTGTGGTTAAAATTGTCACATAACTTCTATTTTTTTCTTCTATTTTTTTTAAAGCCTGCAGGAATCAGGTTGCAGATGTCATGTTTTTAATTGACGGATCTTCCAGCATTCATGAAGATGACTTTAAAATAATGAAAACATTCATTAACAAAATGGTAAACAGATCTGTGATTGGACAAGATGATGTGCACGTTGGTGTTATTCAGTTCAGCAATGACCCACGCGAGCAATTTCCCCTGAATAAATACATTGACAAAGATGATCTGCAGGGAGCCATAAATGGCATCGATCAGTTAACAGGAGACACATACACTGGCAAGGCACTGGCCTTCATTTCAGACTATTTTGACGAGGCCCGTGGAGGTCGGCCCAACGTTCCTCAGTTCCTCATCGTTATCACGGATGGGGAAGCTCACGATGCTGTCGCCATGCCCGCCAAAGACATCCGGGACAAGGGTGTCACCATATACACCATGGGAGTGGGCAAAATTAACACCACACAGCTGAGGGAGATCAGTGGAACTGCAGAAAAAGTTTACGTGGAGAAGGATTTTGAAACACTTCTGACCAGAGACAAAGAACTCCAGTTCAAGATCTGCAACCCTGTCACAGGTGACACACGTGCCGTTGGCGAATGTTCTCTCAACGTTCTTTCAAAGTTATAAAAAAGATCTTGCATTAAGTTTAGTAGAACTTTTCTAGTGTTGTATATTAAATATATCAGAAATGTTATTTTTAAGTTGCTAGTGGAACGTTTTGAAAATGTTATAGAGTTTAAAAATGTACAATAACATTTCATATAACCAAGCAATGATGTTAATACATCTAAAAAACTGGACGTTTTGAACAGTCCTAGAACTTTTAAAGTAACATTTTTGTTACTTAATGAAAACATTAGGGAAATGTTCTTACAATCTAAAATTGTTAGCTGGGATGTTAGGTCACGTTTGACACACAGATGTACCCACAAGTGGGTAACCGCTTAACATCATCACAAAGAAGATTTTAGCTATTTATAGAGAGTGGGCAACATATCTGCTGTGGTCCACCAGCTAGACCAGCACCAAACCTGCTTAAACCAAAAAGAATACATTAGTTTGTTCCAGAGGAAAATCACAGGTTGCTTTGTTGTTGCTTAGCTAATTTAGTCTTAGAATGATGACAAATGTTTAATTTAATATTTAAAACTCAGAGATTTTTAAATTTCAGCACAAGATTTTTGAGACATGTAAACGATACTGTGATCTGTTTCGCAGATAAAATCTAAAAATCTAAAGTATAGGTTCTGTATTGTATTATTGTAAATAATATAGGAATGTAAAAGATCAATAACATATTTTCACTTTTTACTTGTAGAATGTCAGAAAAAGCAGCTGGCTGATGTAATGTTCCTGGTGCAGTGCACCAGCCGGATTCGGTCTCAAGACTTTGAGCACATTAAGAACTTCCTGACTGCTGTGGTGAACAGCACACAGGTTGGAGAAGACCTCATTCGCTTTGGCATGATTGTCTACTCAAATACTCCACATACAACCAGCTTAAACCAGTACAATAGTAAACGCCAGCTATTGGAAGTCATAAAAGAGCTGAAGTCTCCAGCTGGAAACAGCTTCACAGCCAGAGCCCTTGAGCACACGCTTCCTTATTTTAATGACGCACACGGTGGACGTCAGAAACGCGGCATCCCTCAGATATTGCTCATGGTCACGGACGGCGCGGCTAGAGACCGGAATCAGTTACGTGCGCAGGCTGATGAATTTGCAGCCAGACACATTCATATGTATGGAATTGGAGTGGGGAATGCCCAGAAGAGTGAGCTGGAGATTATTACCAGAGACAAAAATCAGATCTTCCAGGTTGATCGTTACGATGCTCTCAAAGATCTGCAAAGTAACGTTTCCAGTGTGCTCTGCAACGTTACTAAGCCAGGTAAGACATTTTGCTTTGAATCACATGCATTTGTCCATGCTTGTTGCTGTAGCTCAACTGGTAGAGCATTGTATTAGCAGCACAAAGGACATGGGTTTGAGTCGCAGGGACCACCCGTGCAAATAAAATGTATACAGTACGCTGAACACACTGTAAGGTGCTTTGGATGAAAGTGTCCCAATGCATGAACTGAACTGTATGTAGATGTTAGAGCTATCAGTAAAAACTGTTTGCACTGGCTTGTTTCAGTCTGGCTGCTCTGTTTTTCAGAATGTCTTAATGAGGTGGCCGACCTGGTGTTTCTCATTGATGGATCTGAAAGTATCAAGAACGAGTCATGGACAACTTTGATTTCTTTCTTGCTCAGCCTTGTGGATGAGCTCCGTGTTAAACCAACTCTTTTCAGAATCGGTGTGGCTCAGTTCAGCAGCCAGTATCAGAAAGAGTTCTACCTGAATGAGTATGAAAATGCAGAAGATGTGAAATCAGCCATCAAAAACATCCAGCAGATAAGCGAAGGGACGAAGATCGGAAATGCTCTTCGTAATGTAGTGGAGTTCTTTGAAGAAAGCAAAGGGAGTCGCAAACTGAAAGACGTCCCACAAAACCTTGTGCTCATTACTGATGGCGACTCCAAAGATGGCGTGAATGAAGCTGCCGACGCTCTCCGCAAAATGAAAATTAATATTTTTGTGATTGGAATAGGGGAGGTCTCAATTCCACAGGTCAGCTATATTGCCGGATCACAAGACAGGTTATTCAGAGTGCAGGACTTTAACTACCTTAACTTGACAATTGCAACATTCGTTGATGCCATTTGCAAGCCAATTGTTCCATCTACACAACAAAGTAAGTAGACGTGCTATCAGTATGTAATGTTCTCAACTAAGGCCCCCCCAGACCTCTCCTATTATGTAGCATGCCACCCATGATAGACAGACAGATAAATAGATAGAGAGACAGACAGATAGATAGACAGATAAACAGACAGACAGACAGATAGCTAGACATGCCATGCCATCATAAATTAGTGGGAAACCTGTGCCTTTTATAAGAAAATGTGGAGGGAGAGAGAACACATTTTAAAAATGTTTTAAATTATAATTACTTGTAAATATGTTTTAAATTATATTTTTTTAAAATAATTAAGAGATTTTAATATAGGTTTTCATAGTTAAATTAATTCAATAAATACACTGAGTACCCAAATAATGACCTGTCTCTGCTATTTTCTTGGAAAACAATTGCACCCCCGATCTCTCCACCATTTAGAACCAATGCTCATGTGAGCTACTTCAAGTGAGCTACTATTAACAATATTCCACTTGTTCTGCTTTTGACAGGTTGCACCATTGATATTGCCATTGGATTCGATAACTCTCGCACCACTTCAAATTCTCCATCGGTTTTCAGGGACCAGAAGAAGCTGCAGTCTTATCTGCCAGAGATTATCCGCTACATATCAGTGGTGCACAACCTGTGCTGTGTCACTGAAACAACTCTCAAAAACAACATAGGCTTCCGTCTGGTCAGTGCTAACGGACAGAAGCTGAACGATTTTTCCTTTGAAGAATACAATGAGGATGTGGTGAAAAAAGTGATGGCACTGCAGAGTTCCCAGCCACTGAAATTCAACATGCAGCTACTGAACTCCTTTCAGGAGAAGTTTAGAGTCTCCAATGCTAATGTCAAGGTGAACAGTTACTAAAAAACTGACCAACCCACCTGTCTGAACAAACCAATGTTTTACTGGAGCAATGACTAATGTTACAATTAGCCTAACCAGCCTGACTAGAGTTCTAGCTTGTTTTGCTGTTTAACAACAATTCTGTATAATAATAAAATCAGCACTAATCACCATTGACTAGCCAGGACATTCATGCTGGTCTGAGCTAAGTCCCTTCAGCAGCACAGAATGTGTTTATGTGCTTTTTCTCTGTAGGTGCTGATCATCTTCACAGATGGATTGGATGAGCCAGTTGAGGATCTTCTGGTTGCCACTAACAACCTCAGAGCGAGCGGTATGTGACAAATCTAACAACACTGAATTCCGTTAAACTCTGAATGTTACTGAATGTGAAAAAATAGCAAAAGAACCTGGTTCAAAATGAATAAGAGCAGATACGCTATTATGTTTATTAACTTTCCTAAAATATCTTGTGTCAATTTGTCCAATTTCCATTTTGGATTTGTAAGAAAAACTCTCTTAATCTCTTTTATTTCTCCCTAAAATTCTCATTTACTCATTTATTAACTTTTTGTCATTTTGGGCCATGAACCTGAACACATTTTGTATACAATGATTATATTGAGAGTCAATTTGACCTTTGCACTTTTATATTCATAGGTAGTTACACAGGCCCAAAATAAAACATTTCTAAAAGCAGTTCTTTGATAACATCGTTCTTATGTCACGTTCTCACTGCACTGTGAAGGACAGAGATCAGACCCAGAAATTCCAAGAATTTCTTTGCTGTTTATTGTGTGTAATCACAAAATCATTTTGAACCATTACAAAACTTTTCTTTCAGCATAATATGGGGTTATGATTCTCTTTGTGGCGTGATGAACAGGTGTCCAGGCTCTTCTGACAGTGGCTCTGGATGGGATCAGAAGCACTGCTGACCTGCAGAGGCTGGAGTTTGGACGAGGGTTCGGCTACAGGCAGATTCTGTCTGTCGGCATGCAGAACATGGCCGGTGTCATGCAGAAAGAGATTGTGAGTCACAGTAAATCCAGTGACACTAAATCATGGATTAAACACAGACTAAAGACTTTTACACCATCAGTTATTACATTCAGTAGAGAATGTGGTAAACAGAGCTATCATCTAGGGAATTTGTTTCTTACATGTGTCACCAGTACACTAATGGCCTTATGAGTTGCTGTAGTGATCACAGCAGTGTTACGACTCCAATGTGGTTAATAGTTTCCTGTAAGAGGAAGAGTTTGACTGTCTGAGAGCGAGGAAATCAGCTGCGAGTGTTTAGAGAGATTTAAAGAGTGCTGACAGTATGTCGAGACAAGTTCGAGAGTTTGATGCTGTCAGACAAAATATAAATGCCTTCCTATAAGTCTCTCTCCCTTTCTCTCTCTCTGTCTCTCTCTGTCTCTCAGAATTCAGTTGCTTCCAGGGTGTGCTGTAATGTGTTGTGTACATGCACTGGTCAGCCGGGTGTATATGGCCCTCCGGGTCGTCCAGGGCTTAAGGTGATGACCTCAATAATGGCACAACAGGTTTATGAAACAGTATTTGACAGGTGAGAGTGTTTCGTGTCTCACTCTCTCTGTGCTGTTACACAGGGGTTAAATGGACAGGTGGGGCGTCCTGGATACCCTGGTGAAGAGGGAGGAGCTGTAAGTTACACAATATTTTACATTACTCAGCAAGTTACCACAGGGTGCCAGATCTTTCTGTTCATGTTGATAATTTTTTGGCATTGGCTGTTGTCCTACACACCTGTTGTCATGCAGGTGTGCTAGTCTCTGTTGTTTATTTTAAATAAAAAGAATAAAAATAAAAAGAGAGCTGAGGTGTTATGAGTGAGTGCATGTGTGTTACAGGGAGAGAGAGGGCCACCGGGTTTAAATGGAACACAAGGACATCAGGGCTGCCATGGAAGAAGAGGCATTAAAGTAAGAACCATTCAGCTCTCCTGCTTCTGCAACATACAGTGTAGTGCTGAAGTACTGCAACATCTGCTTTCTTCCTCTCTCTGTTTCTCTACAGGGTGGCAGGGGCTACAGTGGGGAAGCTGTGAGTTCTTCCATAAACATTTTACATTTGTATACACTTGACATGTAATCAATATGTACTTTGGAATCAAACCCATGACCTTGGTGTTACATGCTCTACCAGAACAATAGAATCTCAACTTTGGATAAATATGTACGCTCTGGCAAGATCAAACGTCTGGCTAATTATTACCAGAGCTTTGGTAATGGGGTTTGTGGGTTACTTTAATGACATCTGGAACAACATAGTAATGGGGTTGCACTTAACTCAGGTTCCTGTCTCCCTTTGTTATTCTCTTTCATTTGACCTATTATGCAGGGTAATGTAACCGCAGTGTGCTGGTTAATCAACTGGATTCTTTTCATTTATTCTTACAGGGGGACGCAGGAGAAGACGGTTTAAACGGAGTGGATGGAGAACAGGTAAGAAACAGTCAGTGGGTTTCTGACTTCTGACTAAGAAGTTTAATGAAGTATCAATGAAATACATATTTTACATTGAAAGAGTGATCTATATATATATATATATATATATATATATATATATGCATTCACATTTAGTAAATGTTCACCCATGTTCTTCTCAGGGAGTGACTGGAGTAGCAGGAAGTCTGGGCGAGCGAGGAGATCCAGGCAGTCCAGTAAAATCCATTCCCTCTCTTTACTGTCTCTCAGTTCTTTATTGTGTGAAGTCAGACTTCACTCATGCAGTGTTGCAGTTGTGTAATATGTTCTCAGTGCTGTAATATGTTAGACTGAAGTGATATGTGATGTTCAGGGTCCACGTGGTATCAGAGGAGTGGCTGGAGTCCCAGGAGAACGAGGTCTGAGAGGAGATCCGGTGAGTAGACTTCAGCAGAATTTCATCATTTCAATATCGCACTTGTTCAGGAAACACAAGTCAGCTACCACTGAACAATAACACAATGCTGTCTCTACACAATGACCTTCATGTAAATTAGTGGTTGGCTAAATTGTAATTGTTTAATTTGTTTAAACAGGGAGATCCAGGATTAGACAACAATTCTCGCGGTGCTAAAGGTGACATTGGCAGCCCAGGTGTACAGGTATAAAACGTTACATTACTCATAAAATGTTCAGCTTTTATTACATATATGCCCCTTCATATTGTACTAAATCTTCACATATTACACTTCATGTTTAGCTCTGATCCTAAAATATTTAAGAAACATAACTGTATATATATTATTTAAAGACAAATGTTTATTTGCTCTTATTTTTTTTTCTTTCTCTGATGTCCATCGACAGGGTAATCCAGGTCCAGATGGTAATCCAGGTCAAGGTGGTGATAATGGCAGGCCAGTAAGTTTAGATATGTGATTCATGAGTACATTAGCATGAATATACGGCCTGTTTTTATATTCAAAACTCTTTATGTTTCAGGGTTCCAGGGGCAGAAGAGGGTCAGATGGTCAGCCGGTACAGTACTGTGAATATAGAGATTATTAAGGGATGTTGTTTGTGGTTCTTTACACATCTCATGAGTGAAGTTTACATGTGTTTTCAGGGTCCCAGAGGGCCTCCGGGAGAGCCAGGATTTCAAGGACTTCCAGGGGCCTCTGGCCCATCGGTAACTCACACACTCATCAAGTTTCCGTAACACAACAGTGCAGTTGCATTTGAGCCAAACACGCTCTGCTTCTCAGTGATTACACCGTTCCAAGACAAATTTATCTTTATCAGTTTTTAAATATTCCACATGCAGGGTGGATGATGTGGTAATGTTTGGTGTAGTGATCAAAAGTATTTGTATGGAAAAGTTTGGTTGTTCTGATCCATGTGCCATTTTAAGCTGAATTTCTCTCTCTCTGTTCAGGGGACCTTAGGTCCACCAGGTCCGGTTGGGCAGAAAGGTTTTCCTGGTCTTCCTGGACCTCAGGTGCTGTTAAATAACTTTATTGGCTTGTTGTTGTCATTAATGTTTATTAAACAACAGCTGGCCCTCAATGAGATTCTCTGAGACAATGTTCTCCCTCAATCAGGGATCTCCTGGTTCTCCAGGAAGGTCTGGATCTAAAGGAAGTTTAGGGGCCAGGGGACAGAAGGTGAGACATTTCTATTAATAACATGATCTTTATTTAAAAATCTTTTAAATGCTAAACCACACATCATTTCTTATCTGGCTCTTGTCTGGCAGGGTCAACCAGGTGAACCTGGAGATAAAGGAGGTGTGGGGCCTCCAGGTACCAGAGGACTGCCGGTTAGTCATACTGTCACCTAAACTCAATGAAACTACTGCTTAATGCTGGGATTCCAGCAGTCAACCATCAAAAACAGATTTATTAGGAGGTTAAAAGTGTAAAAACCACAGGGTTAGGTTTAGGGTGTCAGATCAGGGTTTGGTACTTTATAATGGCTATGAAGTGCATGTTACCTGTTGAAGCATTTCATGGAATCATTTAGAATGTGTTGATTACGTGTCCTTCATGACCTCCATATTTCTGGGAATTATTGCTGTAAGTGCTGGCTTCTGATCGGATCTTTTTAACAGGGAAAGGACGGGGCAGATGGTTATGGATTTCCAGGACACAAAGGACAGAAGGTTTGTACAGCAGTATGTGCTAAAATGTTTTGTTCTTAAGCAGCATTATTCATTCAAAGCAACAGACAAAAACGATCCCTCAGGTGCAGGTCAGCAGTACATTATTACCAATTTGTCTTGGTTTTAAAAATCTGATGTTGCATTACCTCTGTCTTAGGGGGATGCTGGTTTTCCAGGCTATCCTGGACTTCACGTGAGTTAACATCCAGAGTCAGTACATATGGAGTAACAGCTCGAGGTCTCCAGTATGACCTATAATGATGCGTACATTTCTGAGCACTGTCATGTTTGATGTTCAGGGTGAACGGGGTGATGCAGGTGGCAGTGGAGGTTCTGGCTCTAAAGGCAACAGGGGACGAGCGGTAAGAACAATAGAAACATTTATTCATTCCTCAAACCAAAGAACTTCATTTGTTAACTAGATGTTTGATTACAGGGCAATGCAGGAAGGCCAGGGTCATCTGGTGACCCCGGGAGTCAGGGGGTGCCTGGACACAGAGTATGTGCATCTAAAAACTCACATGATACAAACATGGAGATTTGCAGGTTTATAACGTCTTGACTTTTTCACATAGGGCCTGAAAGGACCACGAGGGGCCAGACAAATGTCTGTAAGTGTCTGTTTTATTAAAAGGAGTCTGCAGTGTTTTTGATATGGCCTGTCTGTCTGTATGGAAAATACAGTATAACTGCTTCATCAGACTAAGACGTTCTGTGTGTGTGTTCGTCTATAGGACTGTCAGCTGATCTCATATGTTCGAGACAACTGTTGTAAGAAATCCATCAAAATGTCCTCTGAATGAACTGAACAACAGAATCATTATGGTAAAGCTGTGTTGACCATCTTGTGTTTTATTTCCTAACAGTGTGCTGTAGAGGTATGTCACATTTTAAAAGAACACAAACGATTTATTGAATATAAATACATTTTGATTTTTCCCCATACCCATGACTCTGGATGTCCCTGTAGGTAACCCGAAATGCCCCGCCTACCCCACTGATCTCGTGATTGGTTTGGACATGTCTGAAGACGTGACTCCTCAAGGTTTCGAGCGCATGCGTTCTGTGGTCCTCACCCTGCTGGAGAACATTAACGTCGCGGAGAGCAACTGCCCTACGGGGGCTCGGGTGGCCGTGGTCTCCTACAGCTCCTACACCAAATACCTGATCCGCTTCACAGACTATCACCGCAAGAAGGAACTTATGGAAGCCGTGAGAAACATTGGCTTGGAGCGCACTTCAAATCGCCGTAACATCGGTTCTGCCATGAGGTTTGTTGCCAGGAACGTTTTCAAGCGCGTGCGAAAGGCCGTTCTGATGAGGAAGGTTGCCATCTTCCTCTCCAGTGGAGAGTCTCAGGATTCAACGTCTCTCACTACAGCCGTTCTGGAGTACAAAGCTCTGAACATCAAACTAGGGGTGATCGGGCTGAGGAACATTCCTTCTGTTAGAAGGGCTTTTGAGGTGAAGTTAACACATAATGTTTGACTGCTGAAGGAGTCTGCTTTCTGAGTCTTATGCTTTTCTTTGTGTGGTGGTTTGTGAAATGCAGGCCGATGAAACGCAGAGTTTTATCTTCACTGTGCTTGGTAGATTGTCAGAGCAGAGTGATTCTCTCAGTAAGATTCAGAACTGTGTCATCTGCTTTGGTAAGCATCACTTAATCTCTTCCTGTCTCTCATCCAAATGACAGTAGAAAATAAAACTAAGTATAGGAAAACAAAAAAGTAGAAGGTCACTGTAATAGTTTTTAAGGGTTTAGAGCCATATTAAATCACAAGTCTCATTTGTTTTTAGACTTTAGCTAGAATATCAAAGTTTTAACATTTAATGTCACATATCTACTGAAACCACTGCAGACCTGTCTTAACATTGCCTCAGTTTCAAATATGCAAACATATTTTCCAAATACCAAATTTTCTGAACTATGTTATTCAGATTATGTTATTCAGATTTTGTAGCTCTGTACTCCAGCTGTATGTCAAGTCTCATATATGTTCATTATGATTTCTCTTGAATTGAGAAATATCTGAGATATTTAATACTTAACATGAAAAATAGGAACTCTCTTGTGCGATCACAGCCACAGCTTCTTCCTGGAGAGGGCTATAATAACATCTGCTGTATTTCCTCTTCTAAGATCCCTGCAGACCAGCTAGGGAATGTGAGGGCACAAACCTGGCACCTTCTTCTCAAGAAGTGGACCTTGACTTGGCTGTGATTGTTGATGGTTCCCGGAGCATCCTGGCTGATCAGTATGAGGGAGTTAAGGAGGTTCTTGGCAATGTTCTCGACCAGATAGTTGTGAGCAGTGAGCCCAGCAAAGCAGACGGAAAGGCGAGAGTGGCTCTCTACCAGCAGAGCTCCACCTACAGTGAAGCCCAGTCTGGTGTGAAAGTCATATTCAACTTCCAGCAGTTCCAGGATCGCAGTCTAATGAAGAGAAGCATCCATCAGGAGTTGAAGCAAACTGGAGGATTCTCCAGGTTGGGTCTTGCGATGGAATACGCCGTCATGCAGGGCATCCTTTCAGCTCCGAAGGGCCGCAAAAACAAGATGATGCTGGTCATTGTTGGAGAGGAGACAGCATATCACGACAGAGCGAAGCTGGAGTTAATCTCCAGGGTGGCGAAGTGTGAGGGTGTGGTTCTCTTCACGGTGACCGTGGGCAACCACTTCAACTTTTCTGAGGTGAAGGATCTCGTCAGCTTTCCCTCAGAGCAGCACATCATTCATCTGGGACACTTAAAACATGAAGAGCAGGAGTATGCTCAGCGCTTCATGAGAACGTTCTTCCACATTCTGAGCAGTAAGATGGTTTTCTCGTTTTCAACCATGACATCTATACCCAGTGAAACAGTTTCATCATCTACTCACTGTCATGCTGTGTGAAACCCGCTCCTATTTTGGGCTGTTTGTAAACAATGTAACATGAGCATACAAATTGTCACTAAAAAGACAAGATTCAGGTGAAAGATCAGTGATGATACGGTCCTGAAGCCTTCTGGCAAGAATTGGCCTGACATTCTGCTAGCCGTCATGTGTTTGGAGCAACATGAAGATGAGTAGATGATGGTGTTTTGGGTGAAGTGTCTCTTTAAGAACAGCTTTGCTATTGGGGCATGTCCACACTCATTTTAAAGAGCTTGTAGTGTGTGTGTGTTAATACAGTGTCTTTGTGAATGCAGGAAATATGAACCTCTACCCTCCTCCATCACTCCAGAGTCAGTGTGATCGTTTTCAAAAGCCGGGTCAGCGTATGGACTTCGAAGCCGCAGAGAGGCCTGTACACAGGTACACTCAGATCTGATCTCAGACATCTGTTTCTTATAGGTCACAGAATACTTGTATTTTCACATCAGTTCAGTGTAAGCTGTTAGTTTCTTAGTATGCAGTTTGCCAGTCCTTAAACTGTATGTGATACATGATTTGTCCTAAAAACACAATTTCTCAGGGTTCCCTTTCCAGTCACTGTTCACCCAGTGACAGAAGAGGAAGAGAAGGTGGTGGAGGAGACTGAAGATCCGCAGACTTCAGGCCGTGGAGACTCTCTTGGAGTTACAGACTATGCAGACAGTACGTTCTTCAAAACATCACCAGTGTCTCCACTGCACACCAGCTGTCAGTGAATTCCAAGAAATCCATCCTCAGAGTAATACTACAATAACCTATTCCTGTGTTTTGTATTTTATGTGTTTCTTTATCAAAACTATTAATACATTGCAGTATTTTCAATCTGTTACACAATCGTATTTGCCTACACACAGAAATACTGATGCAAATTTTAAAGTTCAACACAATTATAAAATTCCAACATAAGGATTCTGTTTATATATTGCTCAAATATCAAACCAGATGTCAGCTTCAAAAAGTCCCCAAGCAGTGGAAATTTCAGCATCTCAAATCGTTTAATGATGTACAGCAGTACAGCGTGAAGGAAACAGGCCTGAACCTCGAGGAACATCCTCCACTTCTTCCTGTGTGTGAGGAAGTTTACTGTGAATCAGTCAGAAGTCCTCGAGACAGCAGAACACAGGTGTTGTCCAGCCTCTCTCGTGGTTCTGTGACCCTACATGTTTTCCTCTAGTGTTGACTGTCGACTGAAATGCGTCACTGAAATGTTACAGCATTTATGTTGTGATAGGCTAACACTACAGCATTAAAACACACTGCTGGTCTTAACTGCAATGTTTTGAATAGGATTTGCAACGGATTTTAAAATGTGAGATGAAGAGCTACACAATGTGGGAAAACAAGTCTTTAACTTCTTCATTCTTTCTTTGCTTGGTTTTTACATGACTGCTTTAATACACAGCCAAAGTCATGACAGGTAAACAACGCTGTAAACAATCCTGTTTCTCTTAGCCAGATGTCCTGTTGACATCCTAGCCAGCTGATGTCAGTATGATGCCATTTGATGTCTATAAATAATAGTTTATGAAGAAGTCCTCAGACGGCCATGTTAATTGGTTTCTAGTGCTAATTCATGTTCAAGTGCTTGCTCACAGACTGACAGACTCATCATGTCTCTTCATGGCTCATCTGTGTGCTGTTTCAGACTTGTGTCATCTGGAGAGGGATCATGGAACCCCCTGTAGTGAATATGTGCAGCGATGGTTCTATAATGCAGCGATTGAGGCATGTTCACCCTTCTGGTACGGCGGATGTGATGGTAACAGTAACCGCTTCAGTTCAGAAAGAGAATGTCTGCAGTCCTGTGGCCAACACAGTAGGTTCTTTCATATGTGAACTGTTGCTCTTGTGACTACACACTTGTTTATAAATGTTTATTATATCACTGTGCATGTAAACTCTTCTGTACGTCCAGCAGAATCAAACGGAATTGCTTTTTTCAGTTTTCTGAAGAAAATAACAATAATAAAAGTAATGCTTGCTTTAGAAAACACCACTAATGATCACACTTCTGTTTAATTTACGTTTGGCACAGAAATGACATGCTGTATGTTCATTGAAGCATGATCACAGACCAGTTTGACTCTGTTAGAGTCTCTACTTTGTCAATATAAAATAAATATTCAAATATTTCTTTTCCTGTTCTGTCTCATTTCACAGCTCAAAAGCTCAACACTGGAGAAATGATTTGTTATGCAATTAGACAGTAATGGCAAAGATATTACTGTAAGCCGTTAACGTAACATGACTTTTGAATGTGTGGTGTTTTATATTTAATCCTCAGAGCTTGAGCCACCCCTGCAGGAAGAGAAAGCAGCTTTATCTGATGGTGAGAAATAAACCACATTAGTAACTAACAGACAAAAAACACAATTCAGTTCATTACTCTGTAAAGCCAGTAGCATGATTTTAATATGGCGAATGTAGCATGACATAAACTCTTTTCCATACACACAGATGTCTGCCTCATGAAACAGGATGCGGGACCCTGCAGTGAATATGTTTTGAAGTGGTACTATGACATCCAGCAGAACGAATGTGCTTACTTCTGGTTTGGAGGATGTGAGGGAAACAGAAACAGGTTTGACACACAGCAGCAGTGTGAACAGCTTTGTGTGAGGTGGGTTTAACCTGGATTAAACTTCCCATATCACACTTCAGTTCACATTTAGTAGGTCTTCCTCAGAGACGGTGGTGCCAAAAACAATTTGTACGTACAAAACAATAAGCAGTTATTTTGTTCATGGCACTTTATACTTATCAACTTTAATATGTTAATGTAAAAGTTGCTGTAATTTTTGTGCCACTATCAGCACCAAAGAGACTTCCAGATATCTTACTGTCCCTGCACATTCAGCTAGGATGAGATTAACAGCAAATATACATACCAGCTTTTAATCATCTGCTAATGAAGACAAATGATTTTAATTGTCTAGTTTATAATGTCCCTGTAAATAAAATGTTTTTGATGGAGTTATGACAGCGTTAATGAAGTGCAATTAACTTTTGATACTGATTAAAAAGCAACAACCGTGTACATTAAATGTGTTTGATTCCAGCTGCTTTGACACAATATGTATCATGAAAAGGTGCTATACAAATAAAATTGTTTAAATTTTCAACCTCCTGCGTTTGACCTGCATTTTTCGTGAGTTAAAAATTGTCAGGCAAAAGGAGTGTAAGAGGTTCAAGTTAAGTTTTCTTTTAAATTATATTACAAAAATAATTTATGCTCAAACCTTGTTCATTTAAAAGTTGTACTTACAGTAAGGAAGTTCCAAACCAAGCAATGGGGCCAGTCCATAAATGTTTATAAGGTACCAACAAACCTGAAACGTATCTATTCAAATTAATTTAACAAAAATCATTTGCTGGTCACAGTGTTTATTTCTACATTATTTGTATGTATGCATGACTATAAGAACGATTACAATAAAAGTTTTGGTGTTTTGTCATGAGGAATATCAATACAAAAGAAAATTTAAATCAGATCGTTCTCATTTATTGAGTGTTTATTACTTCATGTTTAATTCCTATAAAGAACTAGTAGATAACATAGAAATTTTTATTTTGACCAGAGAGAAAACAACTGCAAATGCACTAAATACAGACCGCAGTAGTGTTTCATTACAAAAATATATATATATATATATATAAAAATATACAAACAAGAGAAACCTCAGGGAAGAACTGTTGATCTGTTTCTGCATCGTGTGTTTAGGTCCTGCCTGAAAGTCTGTAGAGCTCAAAACCTTTTCTTCAATCACACTGAAATGCATTTCAGTGCTCTGCTCGTCATACGAACTTTCCAACAACAATTTGAACACATAAACAATTTGTTTAGGTTTGAAACTTATTAGGTGATGACCAATTACAATCTATAAAGCACTGGTAATAATATCATATACAGTGCATAAAAAAGAAAGAAATCATTGTCTTGACCAAACAAATCACTCAAGCACCCATTCAATAAATAATATAATGTCCATGAGCTTAAATGAAGAAAACTGAAATAATAGCAAAATGTACAAACCATAATTAAAGAAACTGTGTTCAACGAAGCACTTAATGGAATGTTATTCATCAGCTGTGTACCTGGGGAAGGTCTAATAGCTCGAGGTTAAAATAAGTTTCATATTCATTCACATTTTAAACTTCTCAAAGTGACACAAAGAAACAAATGATGTTCTTCAACACAACTGATGATATAACCACTGTAACAGCTGCTTACATGAAAACAACATCACAGAGGAAGACAAAACAGACAATATGAAACACGCTTATACATCATTTTAGAATAATAAAAATCATGATTTAGTGTATCAGACAAAGGAAATGATGCCATAAACACAAGCAAAACATCACTCAATTTTGTACTCTAATGGGAGTAACAGTTATCTTAAACAACTTAATGTATTATAATAATAACAGTTTTTACTAAGTACATTCCTAGCTACTTACCCAGTCATCACCTGTTGCTAACTAGCCAACATAAACTACTGCTCAAAGCTAACATTATCTTCTGTCTTATGCTTCTTCAGTTCCACTGTTCTCCATTCACTGCTATGACCTACAACAGCAATCACACTGTGTAAGAGTTCAGCAATGTTGTGGCCATCTAAACTTAACTTCTGCCAAGTCTCTGTGGAGTTTATCCCAAATGTTTCTTGAAAAGCGTGACAAACAATGGATAAAAACAAAATGTTATGATTTACAATAAATAAACTCAACATGACACAGCAGGTACATGGACTAGAGGAGCTGATGTCATCCCTGAGTGTTTCTGTCTCTGGATTTACTGCTACGGTGTGACCTCAGTGGTGTCTGTGATATCTGCTCCATCCTCTAATGTCAGCGTCTCTCCTGCTGTGGAGTCAAGGGCCTCCTCTTTAATGATGATGGCCCCCTCAGGCAACATGACAACTTCCTGTTCACCCACCTCCTCCTCCTCCTCTTCTTCTTCCCTCTTCCTGAAGCAGCACTTCCTCCTGCGCCTCTGTACCCGTGCCATTGCTTTGGCCATTGGCGATGGCCTCTAGTTTGAGGCGGTACTGCTCTGCTTCCTGCTCTTTCCTTAGCAACTGTTGCCGATACTCCTGGGCTTTTCTATTGGCTTCCTTAAGCTGCTGTTCCAGTTTTTCTCGACTGTCTTTCTCAGTAAGCTCCTACAGAAAGCAACAGAACATTAGAGCTGATACTGACACTGAGTTTGCATCACCTGACTGGAAATCTCTGTTGCGAGACCTTGTGTTTGGCGTCAGCGTGGTTTACTGATGATTCAAACTTTCTCTTTCGTGTTGGTTGTGGTTTGGTGTCCTCCGTTATGATCTCTTCAGAAATCTGAGCAGCGGGCACGGCGACCACTAAATATAGACAGATGTATTTGAAAATATTGAATCAAAGCCTTCAGAGCATTATTAATGAAAAGCACAGCTATCCACTCACTCTGCTGTCCTTGCATTGTGACAAAGAATTTCTGTCCCAGGCTGCCCTGCTGGTCTGTTACTATGGTAATGACTCTCTGGCCATCCTCCCCTACAAGGTGCTGGATAGCCGAGTCCACGGAATCTGCAGCTATTACACTCTCTGCAACTCCTAAACAGACATGGGACAAATGAATTGACAGTTTTCATTGGAGCTGACAGTTCAATTCAAATACATTCAATGTTTCGTTTCTGTAGGACAATGTTTTTTCATACCCGAGTTCGTTTTAGCATTGCTGAGAACGATGTCGGAGAGGTTGACTCCTGATGAGGAGATGATGAACTGAGGACTGGCAGTGGCTGGAGAATCGCTGAGGATTGTTCTCTCTGGATTCATGTTCACCTGGTTCTGCATTCCCTCCTGGAATATTAAGATAAAAACAGACAATAACAATAATAACACTGATCTCATTTCATGTTTGTATGAAGTAAACTCTAGTCCTTCAGAGTTTAATTCCAACACACCTACTGGATTTCTCTGAGAAGAAATTCATGAGATAGAAGGTGTTTCTGGGGTATGTTTAAAATGTTTCTAATACAATGTCAAGTGATTTTATTTATTAAAAACAAGTTTTAAAAACACTCAGTAGTTTGCATGTCTGAGTGTGTTTATTGTGTTATGGATTGGACAGGTGTAACTCTGCAGGACAGTGGCTCATTACCAGAGATGAGGAAATAAAGTTTCATTCACCTGTAATAGGAGCATGAGCTCTGTGTTTCCTCTGTCCACTGCAATGTTAAAAGGTGTCTTATCAAACTTGCTGAGAGTGTGAGTATCAGCTCCATATTTGATCAGCAGCTCTACGACCCCTCTGTGTCCGTGTTCTGTAGCCCAGTGCAGAGCGGTCATTTTCAACATGTCCTTAGCACTGATGTCTGCGCCGCTCTGTCCCAAATCAGATAATGACAAAAATCACACATGATGTCCGAATACAACAAAGATAAAAGGACGAGTCACATTAACTATGTGAGTACAGTCAAAACAAGTCAATGTTATTTTGAGATCACGCGTTCTTACCTTGATCAGTAATTCAACGATGTTTGCGTGTCCCTCTGCAGAAGCCATGTGGAGAGGGGTCCGGTCCACTTTAGTGCGAGCGTCTCGGCTGACCCCGGCCCGGAGGAGCACCTCAGCAGTGGAGTAGTGGCCGTACTGTGCTGCTAAATGAAGCGGTGAGGTCCCCAGCTGAAACAGAAGAACATGTCCATTATCATTATCATCACAGCGGCATTTCAGGAGGTAAACGAGAGCTGTTTGTAGGGCACTCGAGTGAAGTAAAACTCACCCAGTCTGTGGTGAATGGTGCTCCATTAGCCATCAGAGACCTCACTTCATCATCACGACCTTTACGTGCTGCTTCCAATAAACGCTTCCCCAAATCCACCAGCGACATCTAACGAAGGGTGGAGAGAGTCCAGCATATTAAATGCGGTCATTTAACTGAGTAACTTCATTTTCTAAGTTATTATAGGCTACATCTCTTTATTCAAATCAAATGAACATAACACAAGCTCATGTCTGCTTTCATAACATTTTGTATATCTTACCAAACACTCGATTATGTTCATGGGCTTTGAGCTACTTGAATATCTGTCCTGCTCCACATGTTTCACATGGAATAACACGGTGTTTAGTTTGATCACAACCCATGAGACTGAACTCAGGATGTGTACTGTACTGTGAGTACCACTGATCTGTAGTGACAGGACTTATAATAATAATAATAATCATAATAAACAAGGCAACTGTAAACTGTACTGTACTGTGAGTACCACTGATCTGTAGTGACAGGACTTATAATAATAATAATCATAATAAACAAGGCAACTGTAAACGGTACTGTACTGTGAGTACCACTGATCTGTAGTGACAGGACTTATATAATAATAATCATAATAAACAAGGCAACTGTAAACTGTACTGTACTGTGAGTACCACTGATCTGTAGTGACAGGACTTATAATAATAATAATCATAATAAACAAGGCAACTGTAAACTGTACTGTACTGTGAGTACCACTGATCTGTAGTGACAGGACTTATAATAATAATAATCATAATAAACAAGGCAACTGTAAACTGTACTGTACTGTGAGTACCACTGATCTGTAGTGACAGGACTTATAATAATAATAATCATAATAAACAAGGCAACTGTAAACGGTACTGTACTGTGAGTACCACTGATCTGTAGTGACAGGACTTATAATAATAATAATCATAATAAACAAGGCAACTGTAAACTGTACTGTACTGTGAGTACCACTGATCTGTAGTGACAGGACTTATAATAATAATAATCATAATAAACAAGGCAACTGTAAACGGTACTGTACTGTGAGTACCACTGATCTGTAGTGACAGGACTTATAATAATAATAATCATAATAAACAAGGCAACTGTAAACGGTACTGTACTGTGTAGAGAGATGAATATCAATCACACGATCAGAAACAGTCAGCTTAACACCGTGACTATTACTCTAGTTCTCAGAACTAGTTAACTGTCGTTTGCTGTCTTCTACCAGCTTTTCGTTTAATATTCAAGATTTATTTTCCGACATACTGTTTCTGCATCTGCTCAGCAAGAAAGAAGCGATTAAAAGTGCACACGTACTCTCTCCAACAAGTTTAGAGTTATGCACAAATTGTGGCTTAATTAATAAACAAATAATCGGCTCGATAAGGTTTCGTGTGCAGTTATTTTAACGTGTGCGTGTGACTGCATATGCAACTAAAATCTCTTCATGACAGTTCATCAAACTCCTGCAGGCAGTTTGCGCTTACCTTACTAAAATATCCGGGTGATCTTCACAGTGATCTTCAGGGTGATCTTCAGGGTGATCTTCTGAAGTAAACGCAGGGTGATCTTCAGTTATTTCACGGGATTTAGTGTTTTTCGTACTTTTTGATACTTCATGAAAACAAAAACACACACGGGCTGTCGTTAAAGATGGCGCACCTACTCCACCGGAAGTAGCTGCATTTGATTGCTTCTTCTTCGGTGGTGTGGGAAGCCGTATGTGCTGCAGCGCCCCCTACTGCACCACAGTAAAGCACGACACATTTATACAAATCCAGCTCTGCCTGTCAAAAGAAACATGCTGTACGATGTTCTTCACCATGAATATAAATGTCACGCTGACCAAAACACTTTTTGTGGCCATTTGGTGACGCACCGCATCCTCTGGTACATTTCTGGTGTTTGATTCAGGAGCTCAGAAATGCACGACCAGAAGATGGAGATGATCTGAATCTGATGAGATGATGTGAGATGTTCGAGCTCCAGCATGCGCTGCATGTGTAAGCGGTGCTGCCGGCCGGGGGCGCTGATGGCCCGGCTGGAGAGTGTGAGCAGGTCCGCCCGCCACACCTCGGAGGTCCGGCCGTCATTTCCACCCTCATCACAAGAGCTCATTCACTGCACCGGTAAGACTGTTCCTTCTTCCATTAAAGATCAGGTTATAGTTTATGTGTATTCACATATTATGTGTGTAACATTTATTACACTGACTCTGATCGCTTGTGCTTGTGTAGTTTCATGCGTTTTTGCCGAGTAAAGAAATGTAAGACGCTCGAGGTTTGTTCACTTTAAAGGGAACTTTGAATTTACATTGAATTTTCTCATATGCTGTAATGCTTTCACAGCTGTATGCGTTTATGTTAGTGCTCAGGATGCTTATATACAAATGTTACAGTGTAATATGTATAGTGTTGAGGTTGTTCCAGCCTCTTGGAGATGTTTTGTGTGTAAAAATGAGTTTATATGTCTAAATGAAAATCTCTTTTCTCCCTTTCATTAAACAGATTGAACAGAACCAGCAGAAATCAGGTCTGAGAATAACTGAGGGAGTATCAGTCTGATGCAGGTTTTGTCTGTATAATTAAAGCAAAGACACAATCGACCAGGACGGAAATTTCTGGATGAGCGTCTGTTTCTGTCACTGAGTGCCGAGGATTCGATTCTCTTTCTATCTCGTCTCCAAACGGCCTGCAGGGTGGCAAGAGAGAGGGAGGAATCCAGCCGGTGCGTGCCGGAGATGAGTGCTCTCTGGCATAAGATTGGCTGCTGTGTGGTGACCAAACCACCTCCGGTGAGCGTCTGCTGACTGATCTCCACTTCATTCATTTCTCAGGAAACCTTTGTGTACTGTCAGTGTACTGGTTTCAGGAGTCACTGTGAAATCAGGTTTAGTGTGAGTTTAACATTTGGATGAATTTAGTCATTAACCCATGCTCATTCAGTTGGTCTGTGTGGGAGTTCAGTGCGTCTCATGAACAGTGACTCAGGAGCTGATGTGAATGTACTTCACAAACGTTCAGCGTTTGTCAGGGTGCAAATGTGTTTTGCAGAGTAAAGCCAGATGTGTAATGCAGATGGACACTGAAAGCTTCATGAAGAAAATGTGCAGAGGAGGCCTGGAGTTGGTCTTTAGGATTTGATCAGATCGTTTTTGAAGAACATTATGACACATTATTTACGCACATGTACGCAGCTCTTGCATTAGTTGATTCACTGAAACAGAAGAACTTTAGCAGAATGTTGATGCAGTTACTTTATTAAAGGTCATACAGGTTTTCAACAATGTGAGGGCGAGACAGTAACTGAATTAGCACTGTTACATGCACTGTTCTTGAATTGTCCTGTAAGTGAACAGAATCATGTTTGTATTTCCAGGATTGTTTTGTGTGCTGAGTCGGCTCAGCTGAGACCTGTGAGCAGGTTTGTTGATGTCGGGTTTGTGGTTCTGAGCCAGTGATGAGCAGCAGGTTTAGCAGCACACAGTAACACTGAGAGGGTCTGAAGGGAAGCTGGATCCTCTGAGCTGGGCGGGCTCGTTCTTTTCCTCTCTCCTTCCTCTGGTATTTTTAGCTTGGTGTTTGTTCTATTGTTGGGTGGGCGTGATGTCAGCAACATGGACTAATGCTGCTTCCCAGCATGAGCAGTTTTCCCAAACCATATCAGATAACACAAGTGTGTTAAGATTAGCTGTCACCTCACATCAGAGACTGTGTATCGGCGCATATACGGTGTTTTTGTGACACGGGTCATTGAGTATACAGAGATTATAAAAGTGAAGTGTGTGAAGTTGTGTAAGAGACGTTTAAAACGGCGGAGATGTTGATTTAAGGTGGAAAATTTCAGTTTAATATAGAGGATTATGAAGTATACAGATAAATGAAGAGCAGTTCATGGCTGTATGTTGTTGTGTGTTCGCTGTGGGCAGGCATCTGCTTGATGAAGTTTTGTCTTTTTGGCCCTTCATTTATACACTCTCTCACTAACTAAAGTTCTTAGAAAGATGGGAGAAGTGCTTGAGTGATTGTCAGATGTTCGTGTATGTGCATATGTTTATATGTTTATAATTGATTTCTCATAAACTCAGTGAACCCTCCGTATCTTCAGAATGGACTCCCAATGAAAAGAAGTGTTTATGATATCACTGTTGTCAGATCTGTTTGCTGGTTTAGTTTGACGCACATTTTTGGAGGTTTCAGTCATACCCTATTCAAGCAGATAGCTGTTCTTGTCTGCTTATTGCCTTCATAGAAAATATCCTCAATAGTATAAATGAAATAAAAGATAGCTGGTATATAGAAATAGGTAATCACACGTGGATTAAAGGGATTTTTGGGGATTGACTGTCTGACTTTTGGTTGTAAGTCATGCTGTTTCTCTGAAGATCCAGCATAAAGATCTAACACACTGGGTTTAAGACTCACTCATATAAGCTTCTATGTTTTCAGAAGAAGAAACGGAGGAGAATCGACCGCAGCATGATTGGAGAGCCCACAAACTTCGTTCATCTGACACACATCGGCTCTGGAGAAATGGCAGATGACAGGCAGCCGGTAAGACTTCCTGTTGCTTTGCCACAGTGAGACTTCTGGTTGTTTTCATGACATCACAGCTGTGATGTCACATGACCAGTCGATGCTTCTCTGACAGAGATGCTTTGTCCTTTCAACATGCACTGAATCCTAAAGAGGATTGTTGGACTTTTGGAAGACGTCCATCTTGAATCCAGTAGTAAACGTTTATAAAATCATTCTTGTTTTTCTTTTCGTCTTATCTTCTGTACACCTGCCAGGTGTCTCAACATGTTCAGCTGCTGGTTTATTATAGATGGGGGTGTTTCCCTGATGAAGGATGAGATGATGAATTAGTCACTGTACTGCCAAACCCTTTCGCTTAAGACATTTAGTGTTTGTTTGTTTCACTCTGTAAACTTATAAGTTGTTTGTAAAGCACTTCTGTGTTACTGAATTGTTGAATTTAATCTATAATTGTTTTTGTTATTAACCTCAAGACATCTAAATAATAGATGCACTATATAATACAATATAAAGCACTATAATGTAGAATCTTGTATGGAAATGTATCTGTATATTTAGTTAAAGTTAAAAGTGGAAACTTTATAGTTTCTGTTGTTGTTGCTGAATGAAAGGAGCTGAATGTTTATGTAAGTGTATGTTTTATGCACTGTAATTATTGTATATGGACAATAATTATATATACACTGTAATTAACAACAACTAAGTTGTTTGACTGTTAATTTAATGAGTGTTTGACTGTGTCGTGAGTGTGAGATGGGTGTGTGATCTTCAGTTTGTGGGCTGTTGTGTTGTCAGATCAGAAGGTAAGAGGTGTTAGTTACTCCTGCAGATCAGTCAGAATACTGGAGACTTTCATTCTTTCAGTCATGTGAAGTGCTGAGTGTTTAGTTCAGGTGACGGATCTGTGACTGTTCTCGTGTTTGTGTTGTGTTGTTGTGTGTATAATGAGTGAGGACACACTTCCTCTTTCTCCTGGGCTGTGATTCAGTGTTCTGCCACACGTGATGTAACAGCGGGTGTGTCCGTGTGCAGAGCTCTGTGTGAGAACACACTTGTTTCTACATGAAGAACATGGATTTTTCAACTCTTCAAGAATGTGTGACTTGATGTGAAATCTCATGTTTTACTAGGAAAAATCTCACAACTCTTACAGTTCAGTTGACACCTCAGATAATAAATGATTATTGTATTTGCTCTAACTGATTTTTGTTCATTTTTAACCAAATAAACTGTATAACTGGCGTTTTGGTTATGAATGAGTAAAGATTTTTTTTACTAATGATGTCTTTTCTGCTTGTGTCACTTCCTGCTGCAGTCTGGCCTCATGCAGGAACAGATGAGATCCAAAGTGCCTCAGGCTAATGGACGAAACAGTTTGTTATAGCAAACTCATTACCTGTGAGTATGAGAACACACCCTTTATTCTGTCATACTCACAGTCAGTCATTGTAACGGAAGTCCATCATCTGTTCCCCAGGTGTTTTTTTGTTTTTACCCCGCAGCAGAACCTGGCCAGCTAGCAGCACTTTACCAGTTAATACAAGAATCAGCTTTACATCATCACAACAGGTTTTGGTCACTAATGGCAACATCTGATTGCTGTGGTTTCCACATGGACATCACCTCTGCTGGCTTATTAAGTTACAGGTCTTCTGTTCAGAGGAGATATTTTCCTTGCTTCTTTAAGAACGTGTGCAAAAGAGAACGTGTGTTTGACTGTTCTGAGACACTGACTGCACAGCTGTGAAAGAGGAAAGCTTCTTATCACAGTAATACAGAGACTGTTTAACTGCCTTCCAACAGTTAGGACTGTGTTTGTTGTCTATTAGTCTGTCATTAATAAGGACGTGCACAGATGTGTTTGATGCGTTTGCTTTTGTAATGGAAATATTTTCAGCTACATCATCATAAATCCTTTTGTTAATTCTTCAGTGGGAGGAAAAAGTAGACATTTTTTAAGAATTTGGATGCAGTTCCTTGCTGTTTTTAATGTGAACATGTCGGGTTCAAAGCACACAGACAGACAGTATCATAAAACTAGTGACTCATGCCCTGTATTTTGCTTAAAGTGAACTGTGCTTGTATGGAAAATGCTGTATAATAATTCTTTAAAACTGTACATCTGACTTTCACAGAAAAAGTGCAGGTTTGGATCAACAGGGTTTCTTTAAACACTGTTCTGATTTTTTTTAATTTGGGACTTGGAACAGAAGACATCACACCTCAGGTTTAAACATCACATTTTAGACTGACTTTCACATGTCAAGCTCACACAAGTGCAAACACACTTTCTGTATCCAGTAATCACACGGCAGCACCTGCCTGTGACACACACACTTCGCTCTGTACGTGGGTTTTGGACAGTGCAGCTCTGTGTTGGGGAAACTTTTCATGTTAACAGACTGATGTTTGTTTGTAATTATGTTTTAGTTTCTAATGCGTTGCTTTGCAGGGTCCCAAACTGTCATTTACTTTGTGTTTGCTGTAATTTGTTAGGAAATGTCATGTAGTTTGTGAGAGAATCTTTCAGAAAGCTTCCACAATGTCTGTAATGCTGTAGCTCTATCGTTTGACTGTAGTTTTAGTACAGAGCTGCTCAGTGGCACTGAAGAAACATTTCATCCTGCATTCTGTGTAAAGTACAGATGTTTCACTGCAGACAAACACTTCTCTGTTAGCTCGATGACAAATGTGCCTACAGATTTCCCTGCTGTGTGTGTGTGTGTGCGCGTTTGAGCTGTTTACCATCTTTGAAGCTGTCACTTTTTCAAGCCAAAATGTTTCTGGTGAAAAGCACTCCGATTTCTTATTCGTTTTTTCTTCAAACAATTTCTTTTATTCTTTTTTATTGTGCAAAAATCGTTTCATTTGTTAGTGTAACTCATTGACTGTGGGCTCAGATGAGCAGTGATGTTCATGTCATACTGGTGTATCTTTTTCATCTGAACCTTTTGTTGTGCTTTGATTTGTAACAATACAGTTGTACAAACAGCAGTTCATTTGTTGTTATTAGCACACACTGTGACACACTCATTTTACTCTTCTGTAGATAACACATAGTTCCAAGACCCCAACAAACAGACCTTTGACATGTAGATTACCTCACTAACTGACATCACCACAAACCAAATTACACCACTTCCTTTTTCTAACAGTGCCATAAAAACAGGCTGTCAAGGGCTAATTGAACTCGCCTTTTTATAAAGTTTATAAAAACTTTGGAAAATTTCTCTTGAATATACTGTATTCTCAAATCTCCATTTTGATTATGGATCTATTACGTATAACACATTTTTTAAAAAGTTTAATGGCTGGTGTAGAGAATCTGTGATTTAACAGTCAGTAGTTCTCTTTCTATTCCTGTTTATGATTTTTAAAGAAACGGCCCGTCTGTCTGCAACCGTCACTTCCTCAGCCTGCTAGAGCTGCTTTCCTCAAAGACTTCAGGGGAAAAAATGTTCCCCTTCACATTTCCTCATTGCAATTAATGTGAGACGTCACAACTCTTTATCACAGAGGGAGGTTATATCCCTTTATTAGCATCAATATTGTAAAGACATTTACATTTAGGCACTTAGCAGACACTTTTATCCAAAGCGACTTACAAGGTGAGGAAAACAGCGAAGCGATAAATTGTAGGGAGGCAATAACATCAGCTGTACATGTACTGTACTGTATTATATGACTGCTCTTGAACATTCAGGTTAAGCGTGAGCTTGTATAAATATTTGCACATAGTATCTAATAAATGAAAGAGCCATTTTACACACAGCAGCTGAGCTGCAGATCATTTCTCCATCATAAACCCACATACACTTTAATGTCAATATATAACATGTATAAAGCAGAAATCTTAAATCCTTTGTTTGTTTTAGCTCTTGGATTCTGAATTGAAACTTCTGAGCAGTCGTCACAGTTCGATTTAAAGATCTCTGTACCAGAGCCATAACAGATATTTAAAAAGCATGTTTGACAGAATATTTTAAAACAAATTCAATAAAACCTACCAAAAAAAAAATGGAAAAAAGGAATACATGGTCAGACAATGGATACAGATTGAGGTTTAAAGAATTAAGCAATTATGAATCCTGATTTATACGACTATAGAAATACAGTGAGACACTGTAATAAAACTACTTAGTGCACATGTTTATAAAGAACCATAAAATAAAAAGTACAACCTTATTTCAACACAATCTAATATTTAGCTTTACTCACATGTTGGCCTGGTCACAAATCCAAAGAAAGTAAAATAGTAACTTTGAAATATTCCTTTCGGTTTGGCCAAGTTTTATTCGTTCAAAATGTTTCTAAATGTGTAACCACTGTCTAGGGCGCAGGAACACACTTACATGTTTGTGACTTTGTAACAAGTTCAAATTCTCAGTAGAATGACAGACGTCTCTGATAGACACCTCTGATAGTCCTTTTGTACTTAATCCATATCTCTGGTAGGAAACAGTTCTCTGTCGATGACTGCTCTGATTCCTGCATCCAGTGTCACTCCAGTGTGAAGTCTTTATACATCTGTGTTTGCATCACCTGTTCATCTGCTCATCATACCTGCAGAACAAAACAGTTTCATGATGTGTTTCTTAACATGTATCCGGACGCAAAAAAAAGCACCAAAACCCTGACGTCACAGCTGTGAAAATGGAATTTTTTTTAGCAATTTTGTAAATCTTGTAAAAATGCTAACAGTCTCTCAGGTGTTTCTCAGGTGCAGGGTCATAACAAGGATGTTGTACACCCGGCCTGCCTGAAAAATTAAAACCTGTTTTGCAAAAAATGCAAATGATGGCTTCCTGTTTTCACTGTCATTAAAATAATTGCCAGACCTCCACACACAGTCATGTAGCACAGTGAGAGTCAGTGCCGTGTCAGATAACAGCAGTGATGCTTCACACACTCACTCTCTGATGCAGTCTGGGATCTGCAGCTGGTCCAGAGGAACAAACTCAGCCAGTTCCTGTAAGCTGTGGATGAAACGCATCTTCCTGCCAAATTTCTCGCTGCGGGACAGAAGAGTTCACACATTAACACCACAGATCCCTGAAGCAGTCTGACCTCTGAATGAAAGTGTATCTGTGCTCACCTGATAAACGGTTTGATAAGTGTGATCAAAGCTCTGACGTACCAGGCCGGGTGAACCACAAAAAGGCCCTTCAGGTCTTTCCTTAATCTGCACAGGGTTTATCACAATAAATCACATGCACATAAATCATCCAGAAATAAAATCAAATAAATAGTGTCAGTTTCTTTTCTCTCCACTTGGATTCCAGAGACAAAAATTCCCCGGAGTGAACATGACGACACAAGACAGTAATAGCTGACTTGCAGCAGAGACACTGACCCGTGTGAGAGTCAGAGCGATTAGATCATACAGACCTCAGACAATCTATCTGGCTTTTTACCAAATAGATAAATGAAAATCAATATTTTTTAAATGTCATTTATCCACTTGATAAAAAGCCAAATCAATTTTACTGCAAAGTAAACCATGAAGACCTCAATACTATATGTAAATTAAGAACAGCCACAATGTGTTATAAACTTCATGAGCTATGAACTACAAATCCTCAATCAACACCACACTAACAATTTCTAAATATATCCAAACAAAACATCTCATTGGAAAGAAGGTCTGAGGTTATCGTTGGAATGTCTGGCCGAGTGCTGATAACACGACTGTTAACATACGAGTCCACAGCATTCCTTCCATATTTCATATAAGAGCTATAAAGAGAAAACAGAGCTGAACAGAACAGAGGACTGACATGATACATCACAGCTTACACACCGGCGCCCTCTACTGCCACTACTGGCACTTAGTTATAAGTGAACAGAGAAATAAACAGAGGAATGTTTTGACAGCAATGGTCACAAAATGGCCACAGTGTTTACACTCTACAGCAGAGTCAAGCTAGTGAAATAAGAGAAAGTATTTAGCATCAAAATATTACACAGTTCAAATTGATTAGACATTAAGACCAAAATGATATTTACAATTACCGTTTTGTTACTACAATTTGTTACTACAATTAACTATGAACTTAACCTTTTATTATCTTTTTGTATCTTTTCTATTATCTATTTTGTATAACCTTTTATTTTCTTTTTGTATCTTTTCTATTATCTATTTTGTATAAGAAAGTGTTTTGTTGGTAAAGCACCTCTAATGACAACCTTATAACAGATGTGCTTTATAAATAAAGTTATACAATTATTAATATTTTACTCACCTTCGGTCAATGGACATGTAACACTCTCTGAGCCACTTAATTGCAGGCATCTTACTGCGAGGGGCCATGCCACACAGATACACCAATATATAATTCTCAGACACCATCAAATCCAGCGTGCCAATGATGTACCTAAATCCACACAGAATCGTGAATACTCCCACCTACTTCAAAACACAAAAACTGGAATTTCACACCAAACCATCAGGTTTTACCTGAAGAGATTGTCCATCACATACTCATAGTGTTCTGTTGTGTTTTCCGGCAGGTAGCAAGAGGTAAACATGATGATGGCTGTAGATCCGTCCCCATAGTACCCTTTAAAAGAGGATTATAGTCAGTAATTGTTCAATAACTGAGCGTTCCTCACGGCTCGTCATATTAAAGCTCACCTCCATGGGAGAGAACCTGAAGGTAAGGTTCCAGAACACTCATGTTGACCTGGTAGTCCTGCCCACTGATATGGAAGCGTCTCCATCGCAGGCCGTTGCTGTCCACCTGATCCAACTCCAAGTGTCCCATTTCAGCATGATCCAGCAAACTGCCTTTCCTGATCGCCGCTTTGCCCATTTTAGGAAGATCATCTGTCATGTTCAGAGTAAAGAGCTCTCAGAAGATTTGCTGCGTTTCAGAGAGATCTGATTCACTGAAACACTTTCAAGAAGTTACAAGAGGATTTAATACCTTCCCACTCCAAGTCCCGCACGCTGTCTGTGAAATTATAAGACTCGCTGTCTGAGGGAGTTTCCAGAGCCTCCAGGTTAATGTCCATCTCTGGATCATCATCGACGGATGGCGACAGGGCTGAAGCATCAAACTCATCTGATTTCAAGCTCCGGTCAGTAGACGTTCTGTCCAAAGACAGACTGAGAGTGGGAGCCACCAGACGCTTCTTCCTGACGCTGTTGCCTGTCAGAGCCAGACTGGTGGGCGGGGCTAAGAGAGACAAAAAACAAATCAGAGATCAAGCTGTAAAATTCATGTTTTCACACACGTTAGTCCAGCACTGCTCGATGATGTTTGGTGGTGTTTCAAACAGGTACAGTAAAGTGACCCAAATAACCACAGTTATTTTGGTTAGGGTTGTGGCTATAGGAAATAAAATACAAAACCACAGAAATTGCATGAATAGCCATTAAAACTGGAAAAAGATCTGTTTAAATGTCCAAAAACAATAACCCTTTTTACAGGAAAAACCTAGTTTACATTCTACTAAGTGCCTCAAACAAAACTCTGGCATAAAACCAACCAATGAGATCGGTGACTGTAAGATACTCGGTGCTGGGTGTGTCGTCACAGGTTAAGAGCTACAACACCGCTATCTCTCCCTGCTTATCACAAACACACAATGTCAACACTAAAGAATAAAAAGGGGACCGGATATTTCAGATGATTACAAAATAAGAACAAGATTACCAGGCCTGTTTCCGTCAGCTCCATGACTTTCATCTTCATCACCAGGACCATGAGAATCCTCAGGAAGCGGCCTAGAACAAACACAACATTTACAATGACCCTCAAACGTATGAATGCAAAGCTATTACAAAAACAGCACAACAAAAGTGATAGTTTTTAAAGGGCGAGCACTTTGCAGATGTCACTTTAAACACGGCTCACGTGTCAGATTGTTTAGGGGCAATATAACCCTGTTGGTCTCTCTCATCGTGAGAGACGGAGGCAGATGGAGGTGTGTGTACGTGTTAGAACAGCTCACCTGGGAAACTCCTCGTCCTGCCACTCCTCCTTGAGCTCCATGTCTGAACTGAAGGCAGATGTCTTCCTGCTTTCTGAAGGCCTGCAGGACACTGAAAATGTTCAGCTGATCACAGCAGCATCCTCCAGACAAATGCTCAGATTAGTTTGTTTTGAGTGACAGACTGCATTCAACATCATATTAACGCACAAAGTGCTTCTAACTGAATGGCAGAGAAACAGACTGGAGGACACCTGCAGGACAGTGAAGGTCCATCAGTGCTGTTTATTCACCGAGGACTGAACAAAATGACCCAGAATCAGTTCTGATCAACACAGTCACTGTTTCAGTCAGTGTGTAATATTCACAGTAAAGAAACGAGCTGTAGTGCGATCACAGTTCATCATGATTGCCATTATTACGCTTGTTATTACAAATGTAAAGTTTAATCTCCATCAGTTATAATGTGAAATGTCTTGAGATAAACAGCATTCACTCTGTTCGTTTACAAGCACGTAACCGAGACGAGCTGAACGCAGGTCAGTCACAAACACGGATCATCTTTATTGCAGTGTGAGGTGTTCAGAGGACATGGTCATGTTCTCACCTCTTCAGTAACGTGAAGACGATGCGATTATTCGGCGGATGAAAGCGCAAACATTGACATTATAAACCGTTTTATAACATTAACGTCGTCCGTCCACCTTCAGCACCGACGAGCGACTCTCCTCACAGCGCAGCACCTTTATGCCAAACCCACAATTCCTGCAGCCAATAGGAGAGCGTCACGCCTGATGACGTCGTCGCCGTACCTGAGAGGTGTTTCGATGCCCCGCCCACATAAGTGCGGCTCTACGTCACAGGTGAGTGTTGACGTAACACGCAGTGATAATAAATCACAGGATGCTACAACAGCCTACAAAAACATCAGTGTCTTACTAATATAAAGTGTATTACTGTTACTGCAACAACACTTATCAGCCAAAACAACCAAAGAAATGCACAAAATAAACGTAGACAATGTTAGAGACAAATATTAATACACTTCATTAATTTACTGCTGTAAGTATGTCTGCAGTCCCTGTGACAGACAGGCTTTCTTCATGGAAACTGTATTCTGTCATACATTTGTCATCTAAAATGAGCACTATTAAATCAGCTGACTGTATAAGAAAAGAACCATGACCTACACAAACTGCACTATATAAAGAAAACCGGTTCTGGTTGTCACCGTAAGCATTTCTGTGAACCTTTTCTTACGTGGTAATCACACATGGCACAAATGAGCAGATAATCTGGTTTTGTTCTCCTCTGATTCTGCGCAGGTAATTCAACTGTGTGATTGTTTGTCAGCATTATGGCTGCTGTGTATTTGTTATGAAATGCATTCAGTGTCTTCTGTTTTTCAAACCGAGAGAGAGATTGAGATATTCTGCATTATTCCTAATATGCTCATCTCTGAACCTGACTCACAGTAACTCAGTTTCTCAATCTCAGCCAGACGATGATTTTACTCTCCTGACTGTAGGCTATATCTGAGGCTTATCAGATTCACACACATTTTAGGAAACATAAAGAATATGGGGAATTATTCATGACAATAAATGATACATGTGGCAACATAACACCACTGCAAAGCATGTAGTATGTTGTATTTGATGTAACTTACACAGAGGGTTTTATGACAAAGTTTAATGCAATCTGTTCTCGTCTGGGCATGAGTGGTGTTTAAGTCAGTTTCTGGTGTCTTGTGAGGGAACTCAGGCTGTCTGTCAGTACAGGTTTGACAGCATTTCTGACTCTGAGCTCCTCTGCTCCCCCACAGGGAACACTGGGAAGCAGCATCAAACAGGCTGCAGGGTCCTAATGGCCTTCACTTGTTTGACTTCCATAGACAATTAACTACTTACATAACTTGTACTCAAATGGGAGTACAAAACTTTATATTCAAATGGGAACATGAGAAAAAGAGATATAAGATATATATATATATATATATAAAATATAAGACATCAGACATAATATATATATATATATATATATATATATATTGTTTATTTTTGAACAACTGTTTGCCTACAATCACTAGGTAATCATTAAGACAAGATTACATAAACTTCATCAATGGTAATGAACAATTTCTCATGATTTTATATGCACAATATCTGTGGAAGGCTGTTGATTTCCATACACAAACATTTGTATTAGATCCACAGTTTGTAGGATCAAATGGTAAACACATTTACAGTAACAAATGTACAATGGAAGTCACACATGCTAACCATCATAATATATTAAAATGAATGATGATAAAAAGTGTAACTAGTATTTATTTTAAGCATAACTAGTGTCATGACCAGCTAAAAAATGTAAACCAGGTTATTTTCAATTGACAACAACATGAGGATAACATTTTAGTTAAAAGGTAAGGAGACTTTCCTCCATCTAGAAAAGTTATCTGATCACAAAAGAATGATCTTTTAATAACTCAAAACCTTACAGCAAACTTGTAAAAATCTGTAGCTTTTTGAAGCACAACTGTGTGAAACATTAAATTGAAGGTACTCTTTATTACATTCATCTTTATTACATTATAAACTATTGGCTAAACATTTGTGTCATTTGGAATGACAGACACTAATAAACATGGAAGTAAATAAATGCTGATTTTCATATTCATCAGTACCTCCTCCCTGTACACCGTACTGGAGCAGTAGACGGCCAGCTGTCGGAGCAGCTCTTTGTTGTCAATGAAAGAGATTGTCATGGCAACCAGCAGGTTATAGTTGTGATTGTGGCAGAAGACACAGAGGTCTTGCTGTAGGCCAGGCCCCTGCAGAAACTCCTGAAGTCAGGACAGCACACCTGAGTGTTCCTGCTTTAAAATCTGATTCAGCAAGCCTTTCATTCACACAGTAACATGACAACAGCACAGTTTAACATGCGGTGTGTGAGACAGACTGCCCAGCCCTGCACTGAGGTTGGGTGTGTCTAATGTAGATTCAGCTGTTTCAGGATTACTGAGGTGTTGACATGAGTCACGGGGACGGGCACATCAGCACAGTGTGTACCCACAGTAACATCCTCACATCTCAAATCTCTCTCTCTGTGTCTCTCTGTGGAAACATGGACTGCGGCTATATGCACAGCACAAACAAAACTGCCGTCATTCAAGAGAAACATTATTTGCATGTGATCTTCTAAATTTAAAGGGAGTATCAGAAGCAGCACTACAAAGACTCGGAGAAATGCTGCAATTATGCAACTTGCGTGAAATGCAGTTTGTTTAAGAAATGCACCAATGCATCAGCCATCAATATTTATTGGACAACTAGAAAAATCTGGTCACTTTGTTTTTTTATACTTTATGGTTCATTAAAAATGTACATTTTATATGCTGAATATTTAATAAGGTACATAAAGTTGCACATTTTGTTTCCCAATTATACAAATGAGCAATTATAATTATTACAACAATTATTACATCAAAAATAACTTTTTTTGAATTGGTGTGATATAATATTGTTGGTAAAATCATGCTTTGAATCTAAACTTTATAAAAGTGTTGAACTGTTCATGTCTAGTCTCAGAGCATTAGTGTTAGAGGTGAAGTCAGATACAGCACTGACAGCCAGTCTCACGTCCCCATCACACACTGCTTCCACATCTTCTACAGCATCTGCTCAGTGGAGACCTGATGACCAAACATCACCACTACTGATGAACTTATGATTCAGCATTACATATACTCACATAATCTGAGACTTGCTCAGTGTTGATCTTCAGAAAAAGCTTTTAATACAGTAAGTTCAGTGGGTTCACTGCAGTATTTAATGGGGGAAGCATACAGCATGACTTCAGTCCAACAAATAAATAATGGATAAAAACATCGCGACAGATCCGTGAACGCGCCTCCGCCGTCCCGCAACATCCCACCGCGTCTCTGAACCCTGCGAGGAAACGCGGAGCTTTGCGAAGACAGAAAACTGGGAAATGTAGTTTTCACTGGGAAATGTAGTTTTCACTGGGAAATGTAGTTTTCACTGGGAAATGTAGTTTTTGCTGTGTTCGCATGGACTACACTCTAATTCAACCCATCATACACAAATGACATTTATCATGATTCATGAAACATTCAATCTTAAACCAAACATGCGTATCTGAAGACGTTTTCTGTGTTTTGGACACAGTGGGTGTCCAAGTTAAACTGTGAAGTTGTAATGATGGGTTGGTTGGGTAGGATTACCAGGAGCTCCGTCTGATCATTTTAGTTACTTGTTAGTTACTAGTTATTTTTGTATTCTGGTAGAAACGTTTCACCTGGAGTAAGTACATTTAATTTATTATACAAAGGAACATTCACAAAAGAAAGTTATTCACAGGATCTTATGAGCTGGTCCAATTTACACATTTCAAAGGAAGGAGTGTGATGTTGAAACAACAGAAGTATAAAAAGTAAAACGAAATGAAAGCTGCTGAAAACATCATCTAAAACAAATGAACAGAATGTGTGGCTTTCACTCAGAGAATGAATTAAAACAACTAAGAAAGGAATAAAAACAGCACTGTTATCACAGAGACATGAAGGCTCAATGCCCCAACTTTATAAAAATAATAAAAAACTAGGCAGCGAATTTTATATCTGTACATGTATAAGAATTAAAACAAAGACTTGAAGGGACAGTTCACCCCAACTTGAAAATGTCTTCATCATCATCAATTCACCCTCATGTCATTCCAAACCTTTATGACTTCATTCTTCTCAAGAAAAATAAAGTGCCACCACTGTTTGGTTACCAACATAATTCAAAATATCTTTTTTTGTTCCTCAGAAACAACAAAGTCATACAGGTTTGAAATGCCACAAGGATGAGTAAAGGATGGAAGAATGTTCGTTTTTGGGTGAACTATTCCTTTAACGGTTTGATTACTCCACATTTTTAAACCCCTTTCTACATTTCCTGCTGTAATCTCAGCAACATTATACAGAACTCCAGTGGCTCACATTCAACATATTTAAACTCATGCTCCGAAATGAACATTATCAATTCAGGCTAGTTGTACAAATAAGCACAACTTTAATCATAACTTGTGCCAAACAACTAAATCCACAGGCAAACAAGCAGAGAAAGTGTATTTCATAAATGTCATGGAAGTATATAAGATCTCTGTAAATGGACAATAATAGTGTCTTCTGTCTCGTGGTCCACCAGTTTGTTCTTCTGTCTGCAACCTTTGAAACTGCAACCACTGGACTTACTTTACTAAAAATAGACCAGGATATTTTAATTATGTATATAATGTATATATATCAGTTTGTGTATCAGTTTGACATTTAACACACTCTCATCTGATTGGTGGAGTCGCTGATTTGTGTCTTTGGTGTTTTGAAGTTTCAAACATCCAAAAGCTTTATTAACCCTTCAACTGCACAAGGGCCCTTTACAGGGTCATATTAAAGGGCCCTTTAAACAAAAGTTTCATGGCTTAATGGTTCTCTTCATTGTGCGCTGCTGACTATGAGAGAGAGCTGAAGTTCTCTTAAAAAAACATTTCATTTAACACTGTCTTCACAAAACAGTGATGCTTACCACACCGCTCCCTCACTTCACAATGCAATTTACAGGCGCAGATACAACAGCTGCAGTTTCCCACCTGACAAATGCGCTGAAATTCTGAAAGTTATTCAGTCATTTACATCACCCAGGGGAAGAAATGCATTAGTGGTATATCCAAATGAAAAAGACCTTGCAGATGATAAGACGGGATGATGAAGTCTGTACACAGACGTGAGTAAAGCCAGAGAATTACAGAATGATCCAGCCTAGTGTTTAAATGAGGCACTGAAAAGCTTGGTAAACAAACCCTGAAGGGCCATCCCGAGAAATGCAAGACAGCAGAACAAAAAAAAGGAAATTAAAGGAAAGCCTGTCGAGCAAACAGGGCAGTTACTTCACAGATCGAGAGGCCTCTTCAGGGTAAAAAAAACTGTAACAAAAGAGAATCAGTCTGACACATGGGTGGTTACGAGAGGCAGGAGAAAAATGCTGCAGCTTTTTCAGTTCTAGTGCTATAGCTCATGTATGTCCGACACAGATGCAGCTGCTGCCCTCACATGATGCCATTGGTGAGATACTGGAAGCCGTCGTACAGTTTGGTAGTGATGGAGCGCATGGATCCATCCACCATCTGCTCCACCAGAACCTGCAGCTGCTCCTCCGTCAGGTTCATGTGAAATCGCTCTTTCAGGTTACGAATGGTGCTGGAGCCGTGAAAGCAGGGTAGCTGAGAACCTGCGGAAGACACAAACAGATCTGTAACATAAACCCAACGTTACAGAACACTCCTAAAAGCTTCAGGTCTTCAAGAGAAACAATACATACCCTGCTGCATGATCTCTACAATCTGGATGACTTTCTCCATGTGCTTGCGAGCCGCAATGAGGCCTTGCAGCATCAACATCTTGTAATAGTTGAACATGTCTCCATCCAAACCTCCCATCACCTGAAAGCAGATAGCAACTGTGAAATATTTCTCCACAATTTATACACGACAAACGCTGATAAGAAATGCATTTGTACTCACATCGACAAATTCACTGGTTAGTTTGAAGGCAGATGTCTCAAAGCCCAGGTTTCGTGGAGAGCTGGAGAGGATGAAACCAAAGTCGATGTGAATGATGTGGCCCTCAGAGTCCAGCAGGATGTTTCCATTGTGCCTGAAATACAAAACAAAACATTGGTTTAATTTAAAACAAACATTTTACCTTCAGACGTAATTCTTTAGTGTTAAAAGCTGCAATCTAACTTTTGCCTCTATCGCCATCTGCAATTTTATGTTTCAAACAGAGGTTACTTTACGTACCAGTCAAAAGTTTGGAAACATTTTTTCTTTGTTCATATATTTTTTAAATTTATGAATAATAGTAAACTTATCAAAACTATGAAATAGCACAAATGTAACTTTAGGAATTATGTTATGACTAAAGACAATTAAAAATAAGGTAAAATAGGATATATTCTAGCATATTCAATATAGTCACACTTCGTCTAGAATTTACAAATGTTTTCTTGACATTTTCCATCACCGTTTCTTGAGAAATCATCCTACAATCATTCAGTTGTAGTTTTCATCATTATAAACTTACTGTTGTGAATCGGGGTAAGATAAGAAGAGTGTTTTGAGCACTGATCTGTTATGTAGTAGCTTTAAACTGTTCAGCTTCACACTGTCTCCTAAACCAGCTGTGAGCAACAACGCAGAACTGTGATAGTGTCTTTTCTGTATTAATGGAGGAGTTTCTGTCCACACACTGTTCTGATCGGCTGTGTTTTATGATGGATTGTACAGCATCATGCCTGATATTCAGATGTGTAGCATCAGACGTCAGCAGGTGTGGCTCACCTGTCTTTAACCTGCAGCAGGTAGCAAATCAGACAGTATCCAGCACAGCTCTGCACAAAGTTGCGCTGGGCGGTGAGAAAGGCCTCTGTTGTGAAGCTGCCGTGTTCCTGCCGGAAGTAGTCCAGCAGAGACAGCTGGCTCTGTTTCTTCACCTGGTGAATGGACACAGCGTTGACCACCGGCTCGATCATGCCACTGTCTGACGAGATCACCAAGATCTTGTAGGGCTTGATCCACAAGGGAACTCGCTCCTGCTCCCAGATAATCTAGAACACAAACGTGATTTCCTGCAGCTTGCGTGACAACAATAAAGACTACAAGAAACCTATTTACATATCAATCGTAAATAATCATTCCATTTCTTTACTGAGAAAAATGTGAATAACACCAACACCAGGGCTGTGAATTGCAAAAACCAGGAAATCAGACCCAACAGACAAGCTAAATTACATCATCACAACAGACAATGAAAGATAAAGACTGATTGACAAGCAACCTGTAGTTGTTTCAGCACTTGGTACGCAAGAAGCTCTTGTCTCAGGTCATCGCCACATTTCACGATAACTGAGAGAAGACGCCAGCTGGGCAGATGCCCATAGGGGGAGCCCTCGCGAATTCGCCTGTTTAACAGCACAGAAAAGAATGCAAACACAAATATCTAATGAATAAACAATCAGAAAACAAATGAGAAAACAAATTGTGACATACCTCATTTTCTCCTGCCATGGTTCTTTTAAGGCTACAGCTGAGGGATCTTCTGGATCCTTCTTGAAAGTGGTGGGTGTGTGGGCAAGCTGCTCGGACAAGCGTCGTCTGAAATAAAGACGAGAAACATTCGATGTAATTACTGTGTATAATTACTATTAATTGTAGCTCTAACTGCATTAGGTCAGCAGACCACATATACCTGATGTCTCCAGCTGCAATAAAAACAGGTTCTTTGCTCTCCTGGCTTGTGATACTGTCTACTGAAAACTGGGAGATGTTGTCACAGCTGTTGGTGTAGATCTCTGGAAGCTTGAAGAGAAGACAAGACACAGGTGAGTTCTCTCAGGGCAATGACAAAAGCAAATGTGCACAAGCTGGCTGAACTAGTCAGTCTTTCTGGTTACCTCCACCTGCAGCTCTCCGATGTCATCTACTGACCACGCCTCATCGTCGTTGTCATAATTGGGGACGGTGGAGAAGCTGCTGGCGCGCTGCTCGGGTGTGATGCCACAATCTGGGAGATTCTCTACAGAGCGAGTGCTGCGGATCCGTGTTTCCGGAATCCGGACCGGCACGCTTGACGTCTCAAAGTTCTCACATTCCAGGACCTCTACGTAGATTAAATAAGGTGCCTAAACAAGCACAAAGATGTTCCTGTAACCTGTAAAACATCTCTACTCCAACATAAGAAATACAGAGTCTTTCACAGTACAGTGAAGAATGCACAGTATTTAGCACTGATCCACAGCCACATAAACACAACATAACCTCACCTTATCCTTCGAGTTGAGTACAACGGCCTGCGTGTGCGGCACGCGCACCACGTGGTGATCAAACGCAGCGGTGGGCAGCCAGACACGCGCAGGCAGCTTGTGGTTGAGCAGAGACAGTTCAGAGATCAGCCTCTGAGTCTTCTGCTCTTTAGTGGGTAGAGTGGCCAGTCTTTTACCAATCCCCATTAGAGACTTCATGAACTCCCTCTGAGGAGTCAGACGCACAGGCTGAGAGCATACAGAAGATTCAGAGATGACAGGAGAGAGAAACAGCATTTTAACATGAAACAACACAAACAGATTCTACCAAATAAACTGGCATAATATCGCAGCTTGGCTGTTGTGCCAAATTTTGGTATTAAGCAAACCCCTACTACTACTAAAAACAAATTAAACCAATCACTAACTTTATGTGAACATGATATGTTATGCATGTTATACACGCCTGTGAGTGTTTTTATTAATCAGCAAGATATAAGAAGCAGTGCTGAAAACATGCGTGACAGCAGTTTAAAATCATAATGAAGCATGAAGAAAAGCTGAGTGTTTATAGGAACAGTTGACCACAGGGTGGCGCAGGTGAGCGATGAATAAAGAGCAGCACCAAAAATTAAAGTATCAAGACAAACACATGAACTCATCCAACAGAAAACGATGAGAAAGACTCAAACTCCTCCACATGTGCGGCCTGTACTTACAAACACCCAAGATACATGGATATGATCAATAATCCATGTATAAACAGAAACACAACAGTCATCAAATGCTTTTTATCTCGAAGAACTGAGACACTTTGCATATGATGCATATGACACCCAAAACAGGAAACCCAAAACCACCAAATGAAAATATTTCTCAGAGAACTCGGTGTTACCAAGAGCATTACAAAATCTCTGGAGGAAGTCCTGAAGTAGTGTGAAAGAGAAAACCCCAGTCTGAAGCCAACACAAACGATGAATGATTAAATTATTCTGACGGTTACACCATTAAAGTCAAGAGCTCAAACACTCAAATGCATTTGTAGAAAATGTACAGGAAACACACAGAAGCCGTGTTTGCAAGCATGTCTTCAGGTCACAGAGAAAGACTCTGGGTCAGAACATTTTTTAACATGTCTGAGGCTCTTTCTCTGAATGATGTACACACTGGTCCGTTTTAGATCAGCTGTTTTTGCTGTGCTGATATAATTCCAGTGTGACAGCATGACTGTAAATGTTGAAGGCACACATCTGAAGGAATCTGTGAAGTCACCAGCAATCACCTGCACACAGATCAGTGTTATTAGACATAAGACTTACTGTGCCAGTCTCTTGCTCCAGACTGTCCGAGCTGGAGCTCAGATCCTGGGAAAGGGGGGGTTGGTTGGGTGGGGGGGACAGTTACAGTATGAGAGCAGGGGGAGGTGAGGGGGGATAGAGTAAGAGAAAAACACAAGGTTACACTCCTGCCGTGTATTTGAGCAGCAGGGTCATGACTCTGCAGAATGTACAGAGTGTTTATCTCTCACCACTGATGGTGACTGAGCAATAAGCTGCTCTGATATAACTGATGTAACACACCACAACTGATGCTGAGAACGTGTGTGTGCGTGCACTGCAATCCCTCAACACACAGACACGTGTGCACACACACCTCTGGCAAGGCCACAGCTTACAGTCGGATTAGTTACTTTATCTATATTATTAATAAGATAAAACTTTTAGAACTGTTAAGAACTGACAAGGTTCAATATCATCAGTTTATTATGAAAGAAGGCTGTATATTTATGTTAAAGTAAAAATCTGAATTTTATTATGGGTTAGAAATACAAACAATGAACAAACGTTTCTATTTAACATCAAAATGTTTGTGTTAAAATGTATCTGAATGTTTAAGTATAACAGGTTTTTTTTCTAACAGACAGAAACGAGTGAGCTGGAGAGTTCTGACATGAGACAGACAAACATTTAACTAGCAGAGATATTTACTACTGCATTAACCTGCAGACTGTATGTATTAATCACGACACAAAACTGTCAGGTGTCATTCTGTGATGATAATAAAGTGTTTTCAGATACTGTTAATGGCTCGTATAACATTTAGCCTCGTCTTTAGACTCCCTCACTAACTGGATGTTGGACCAGGACCATGTCTCAAGACATCATACCCTGTGGAGAAGACACGGCTGTGGTGGGCCTTATCAGAATGATGATGAATCGACAAACTCTGAGAGATGAAACTGATGTCTAGACAACTGTGACTGCTGTCTAGTGATGTGGAGTTTGTGTCAGGAGACAGGTCAGATCAACACACCCTGTGTTGTGCACTTTAACACAAACATGCTAAACAACAGCGGCTAACACAATGACAATACGGGTTTATGCATCCATGTTAATGAATGCATTAGGTATTGTGCAGATATCTAGGATGGGCATGTCATTTTCCTGTGTAATGACTGAATGATAAACTTTGATCATTCATCAGTGGTTACAGGCAGGCTGGGGTTCAAATTCCACCTGACAACACAGCTACGCTCTCTTGTGCAAACCCAGATCAAACCTCCATCCTGGCAAGCCTTCAGACAGAGGAAGAGAAGACGACTTTCTACACTGCTTCTTTTGAGAGTTTAGGGGAAGCCTGAAACATTTGCACAATGAGATTAGAGAACCCACAGTGGGCATAAATGTGAAACATTCAACTCGTTGACAGTGAATATAATGGTGAATGACACTTCGAAACAGCTTCTTTTGTTAGCTAATGTTGTGAAGACGTTTCATAATCACTGATCATTTAGGAATGAGTGGGTCTTTGCTGTTGCCATAGCAACACATGGTAACAAGGCTGCACTGAAGTCACGTTCAGGAGGAGGAGGTAAAGAAAACTACACAACAGAGAGATAACAGAGGAAGACAACAACAACAGTCTACCTACCTCAAATATTCAACATAATCATTGACACACTTCAATACAGAATCAATTTTCTTATCTAATCATTAACATAAAACTGTCATGATTTAAGACAAACGTTAAGGCCTTATCATATAGATAAATATAATGTTTACATAACTGGTTATTATGGTGTATTGATAAGCTAATACTGTTTCCTCACCTTCAGCACACAGCTTACTATTCAGACAAAAACAATATGCACAATTCAAGATTCTTCACCATCAGCAGTCTTCACGCTTATAAAGTGAAAACCAACTTATATAACAATTTTATAATACAGAGACAGACCAGTGTGTATTGATCAGGCTAAAGTATCAGTCCATATCTGACCCTAATTTCTACCAACAGCACTGTCAATACCTTCTAATATTTCATCTGTTGTGAATTTTGGATGTTGTGTACTTTTGATAGCAGTAACGTTTTATGTATATAACAGCACTGAATCCCTCAACTCAGATGACAGCAAGAACCTGTCAGTTCCACAACTAGTGCCAGAGTCCCACTCTCCTAAACTCATCTGGACACACCTTCTCCAGCACTGCCATAGAAACCACACAAATCTCTGAGCCGTTTGCCTTCTTCGTTTGCATAGTTCAGCTGAGAAACAACATCTGTGAGAGGTGGAATCAACGTGTAGAGAGGGACCAACCCAATCCACAGAACCGAACATATACCTGCACCCTTAATTTAAATTAAAAGGTGCTTATGATGCCATATAAGAACCATTTTTGCTGTGTGGCTCCATAAAGAATCTTTATCATGTGTAGAACCTTTCTGTCTCACAAAAGATTCTTTGTAGTGAGAAAAGGTTCTTTAGACTATTAAAAGGTTAAAAAAAATTGGTTCTTTTAGGAACCTGTGACTGATAGGTTGTTTGGGGAACCAAAAATGTTTTTCTATGTCTTCACTGTGAAGCACTTTTTGTAGCACATTTTTAAGTGTAATGTGGCCACTTAAACACACAGGTCAGCAAGCACATTAGCAGGTGACCTCACAGGTATCTCACCTCATCCTGACTGCTCTCTACTTTAGGGTTGCTGGCAGTTCTCTTCAGGTTACTGCTGAGGCTGATGCTGATCGTGGCGTCGGATTTGGAGCGCTGGTGCGTGCGTTTGGAGGGCGAGAGGCTGTGTTCGCTCATGCCCTGGCCGTGATGGAGGGGAGGAGGGCAGGAAGGGGGTGGCTGCGGCACCTCCCTGCGGGCGCGCTGGCTGGATGGCTTGAGTTCGTCTGACAGGATGAGTTTGCGCAGTTTGGTTCCGCGGGAGTGGCGCTGTGTGGAGATGTGCATGTCAGAGGAGTATGCTCCTAGCAGCCAGGCGCACTGCAAGGAGAAACTGATGCTCTGCCGACAGCGATAAACCACATAGGGTTTAATGGCATCACCCACGTCCTCATCCATGTGGACGTACATATTGAGCAACTGAGGCAAGTAGAAATCCACTTCATCATTACGGAAACTGAAGAGCCGGTTACCGATGTAGGCTTGCACACCAGGCTCCTTGGAGTTGTAAAGATACGAGATGGCCATGGAGATATCAAACAGCTTCGACTCAAACAGACGCAGAAGCCAGGACTGCTTGGAGGAGTTGTTCTTCTGACGACGCCGTGCGTTCTTCGCAGGCTCTGCCCCTTCCTCGCTGATCATTGGAGGCTTTCCTCCACCATTTCCTGCTTCCGTGGGCTCAGGGTGCAAGGTACCATTCACCAAACCAGGCTCCGCACTGGCTGTTTCTGCATCACCCTTTAGGAGCTTCACCTTTTGCAGAACCTCCTGGCAGGCTTTCTTGGCCACCTCAGTGTCGATTACCAGGCTGAGCTCACCCACACCTTCAGATATGACATCCAGAGGGGGGCTGGAGGTGGGCAGGTCATCACTGGTGCTCAGGCTGGAGCTGGTCAAGGGATGAGGGCCAGAGGAAGGAGAGGAGGGCAAGGACAGAGAGGTGGTGGTGGAGGTAGAAGAGGCTGATGGGCTCTTCTGTAGATCTTCAAGCCGGGAGGGGCAGAGCTCCAGCTCTGAGTCACCCATAGCCACAAACACTCAGGCCACTGCGAAAAAACAGAGACAATAATTAAGAGAGAGGCAACGAACACACATTCAGCAGTCTGAAGAGAGCAGAAAGCCTTTATTATTAACAATTTTTAACCAGTCCCACATTCCTTATTACATTAGAAGTTATCTCAAAGAAGGACAAAGTTATCACATTTTGAGAGATGGTTATAAAAAACATTTTCCTCAGAATACCACACACTAATAAATTGTGCACTTTAAGATTGGGACAGTACAAAAGTATTAAATAAACTTAGATTTATATTGTCTTTACAATATTAATTTACTTTCAAAGATGTAATTGTGATTGTTGGATGGATTGTTGTAAAATCTAAATTGTGGAAAACAAATTAAAAAGACAAATCTTCTCAATGTTTGTCATTTTAAAAGAACTCTTTAGATCGAGACAAGAAGAGTTTCTCATCAGGGTTCACAATGTCTCACTGATCTACAGAGCAGCACAATATTCTGACTGGAGCAGATTACCTCACCATTACCAGCAGACGTATGCTACAGTAAGTGCTGCATTATAAACCCTCAGTGTGTTTACTGACGCAGAAGTGTTTACTCACTCAGAGAAGACTTGGTTAACAGCGATGAGCCCTTGAAGTCGTGATGAAAAGTCATCTAGTTACCAATGGAAAGTCAAATGATTTCGATTTGATTTTGAGCCTTTCACAGGATGAGAAGTGACTGCTGTTCGATCTTGAAGAGCAGTGATATTAAAAGATGCACAAAACTGAATCTGTAGCAGAACGCTTCGAACTGTTTCTGAAAGAGATGCAGATGAAATTTAAGATTAAAATGGAAAAACACCGCACTGCAAACAAACCTTACCGATTCACAGCATTTCACTAAAGACAATCACAAGCATGTCCATCATCAACTTATCGGCCATTCTGCATCAAAACGTCTGACAGAACCTCACAAGCTTCTCCTGTTTCAATGAAAGAGAACTAATTCAATCAGCCCTGAAACCTGAGAGCAGCACAGCCTGAAACAGTGATCTGGAGAAACACAGAAGAGACCAAGAGCTGACAACACCCACAGAACTGAGCCAAGACCAGCATCAAACCATCACAGACTGTCTGAAGAGACTCACACACACTTGATCATCACGACATCCAACCCATAATCCTGTGAGCAAACATGACGTTTAGAAATGACTCTAATGTAATAATCTGAAGACATGTAAAGCATCAATGATTCAACACGTCATCTGCGTAAAGCAATGCATCCACATCAAAACACGAATAATGCTGCACTTCACCCCAACAAAACACGAATGAAATGCTTTTAACATTTCATACTAGAAGTCTGCGACACCACCTAATAAAACACACGGTATTTATTCATCGGACCTGATCAGTTAGATGTAAACAGAACATGAGAGGAGTTAGCAGCCGAACATATTTAGCTGTGACACGTCGACCGCTTTTGTCTTGTAAGAACAAATAAACACTTTCTGTCAAAAGGCACTGCAGTATCAGAAATACTAGTTATGATGAAGTACTAGTTATCATGAAGTACTAGTTATTATTAAAGTGTTATGAAGGCCAGAGGCAATCCCTCTCACGAACACACAAGCGGATGCTACACACTTAGCCGAGCAGCTAACGCTCCGTCTGCGCGTCTGCGCGTCTGCGCACGTCTGCGCGCGTCTGCGCACGTCTGCGCGGACACACAGAAGCACATTCCGCGCTGTTACCTCAGAACAAAGCGGGACCGGGCGGCTCTGTCCGCGCTTCAGCTGCTCCGTTCAGCAGCGGCGGTCGGGCCGCGGCGGCCGGTGCGCAGACAGTGACTGAAGACCCGACACGCCGTCATCCGCCTGGATCAGCACACACAAGCGCGCACACACACGCGCGCACACAACACAAGCGCGCACACACACACACAAGCGCGCACACAAACAAACGCGCGCACACACACACACAAGCGCGCACACAAACAAACGCGCGCACACACACACACACGCGCGCACACACACAAACGCGCGCACACACAAACAAACGCGCGCGCGCACACAAGCACAAGCGCGAGCGCACACTTTTCGCCCCACCATGTATATAACAACAACAACAATATTTAACATACTAACAATACATATTTATGTTTATATGTACATGTTTGTTCTTCTTATTGTATTGCGCTGTAAACTTTAATTTAACTGTAAACTGATTCATGTAATTCTATTCATCTTCGTTTTTCAGGTTTGATTTTAGTTTTACTTTAACTCCTGATCTGTATATATTATATACTTATATTAATAAGTATATATATATATATACGTATTAATATATATGTATATTGTATTTGTGCTGAGAGTTGTACCAGTCATATCACTATATGTTGTGTATGTAACCAATAAAATTGATATTATATACTATAATACTATATATTATAATGTATGTATTATAACCTTGGACATTGCTTGTTAATAAAAGCACTATTAAATGTGTTAATATATTACATTTTTAACTGTATACTTTTGTCCTACTTGCCTGTCAAACTATATATCCTCTCTGAAATTGCTCACTATTAATTTGCATAATTAATAGCATTCAGTTTTTGGCTAGTCAACATGTAGGCCCTCATGAAGTGTCCAGCTCCCTGTATTACTACACCACTGATTTAATCTCTCATTTCAGATGTATTAACACCAGGAGAACACATCTTTAAACAGTTATATTGCTTGACTATTGCTATAATATAAGAAAAATAGTGAAAATGATTTTTGCCTCACTTGATGAGGTCAGCACTCATGCGCTATATAAAGACAGGGTAACACAGTCTCTTTCATCCACACTGAGCTGTCACATCTGAAGATCCCTGTACCTGCTTCTCCTGTTGTGGAAACAATGAACCTTCAGCACATGATGTTCAGCTGTAACAGCTGTAATCAGATCTGTGATCTGGACATCAATTACCCGTTCATCTGTCCTAGTTAGTTGTTTTGTAAAAGGAAACAATTTACACTGCTTTCTGCTTTCTATATCATATGTTATTAGCTCAAATGTGTTCATTTGACATGAACTGTACATGGAAACAAAACGGTACCTTCAATAGTCATGTGGTGGGCTGCCGGTCTAGTTCTTTGTACTTTGACTGGTACATCTTTCAAAATGCTGCCCCCAAGAAACACAAATATTAAATGAACAGATCAGAACAAACAGACAGCTTGTCTGAAACAGCAGAAAGCTGTACTGTTACAAACACACAGTGAGATGGTATTAGCACAAGGTTTAGGTGAATTGCAGGGCATGAGGCATGTTCTTGCAGGCGGTGTGACAAACCTGAGGAACCTCCTAACCACCTCTTTAAAAACAGTGGAACGTGGGAAACGTGTGGGCTGAGTTTATTTACATTTTATTTGTAATAAAAGAATGCCACACACAACACTTTTTTTAAATAATATTTTTTTGCTGTCTTAGCAGTTTATTCAAAATAACACATCCAAAAAACTTCCATTTGTATAGAAGAAACTCACCGTTCTGTTTGTCAGGCTATGGTCACATAATGCCCTGTCCTATAAATTATACAGATTTTGCTGAAAACTGATCAAAGCACCTTTATGAAAATGAAAAGGATTCGCTGAATGTACTAAAAAAACTGTGAACCATCCTGTGGTTGCTATGGTAAATCAACATACTGAATCAGTACCGAATATACTCACTTATCCCAATACAGTTTTTAAGATGTCAGATCAGACATGTCCATTATTAAAGAACTGAAAGTAGATGAATAACCAGACGGAAGAACTTCAGGGCAGTCAACACTATACGCCAGTACAGTGAACTCCAGTACAGACGTATAATGTAATCTTACTGTATCCTAAATGTATATGAAAATTTGATGGAACAGAAGCAGTCATGCTACAACAGTTGTAATACAGGGTTCCCACACTTTTGACCAACTATTAACAGTCATTTTTAAAACCTTTTCATAATAACAAATAAATAATTAAGACCATAACAGATCAATTCACTGGAGAGTCAAACTTGCGGGCAAGTTTATTCCATACGAGCGAAATCTATTCACCAAAATATATTACAGCAGAGCTATAGAAATTTCCATGACCATTAAGGGTTAAAGTAATCATTTCCATTACTTTTACAGGCTAAAATAATTCCTTATTATTTCTGTGGGAACCCTGTATAATAAAAATGATCTATAATAACAATCAGTGCATGAATTAATTGTAATATTTTAACTACATTTTAAAATAACATTTCATTGCTCTTCATTTCAAATGTAATAATTTAGGTTACACCATTAGTTATTATCTTTAGGCTCAGCAGGGTGAAAATTTCTTCATTACAGGTTCAGAAAGACTGAATCATATGCTGAAGAAATGCTGATTTACCTGCAGAGGACACAAAACAAGATCAGTCCATAGACAATGAAGTCTAACACTGCCAATGAACAAACAAACAGAATGAACAGTAGACAACACTGCAGAAGTCCATCATGCTTCATCTCTTCAAGTCAATACCGTTTTAAAATAAGAGAGCCCACCCTACCAAAGGTCTTAGTTTCACACCATCACTCAGTGACTTACACAAACACAGAAACGCACAGATCAACAGTCACATCTTTAAAGATTTAGACTTCAGATCCAGCTGTTCAGTTCTGAGAAAGATTCTTATCAAACCAAACATCACCTGTTGGCTGCAGAATCTGTCAGGTCAGTATCAGGATCCAGACGGGGTTTGGAGAAATGGTCTTCTTCAGAATAATGGGAAAGGGCTTCTGACTGAGGGGATGAATGTGAGAAGTCTGTTGATTCACTTTCAGTTTCCATACCCTCCCCTGTCCTTTCCTGTGTTTCATGTTCTCTCATCTCATGTCTCTCAGCTGGTGTTGCATCTTCATCGTCTGTCCGACAGACTTCTTTTTCTGTCGTTTCTGGTTCCTGTGTCAAATCAATCTTTTCATCAACCTCGCTCACTCTGCCAACAGTACACACCTCCACTGGCTGTTCTTCATCTCCAGACTCAATTTCTACAACTTCTGGTCCAAGCATGGCATCCAACAGCAAATTTAACAGCTTCACTGGAGCACCTGGCAGATTTGTATGTTCTTCTTGCGTACAGTCAGGAATCAGTTGGGCCAGACAGAACGAGTGCTGAATAAACTCAGGCTTACTGGAGAAGCAAGACAGGGCTTTTCCTAACCAGGTAACGAGAAGCTGCAGTATGATTTCAGGCCGAACCTCAGATACTGACTGCTGTGCCCAACGAGCAAGAAGAAATCTTTGAAGCACGGGGCATATGCACATCTCCAGAGGCTGGTGTCGTCCTGAACACCCAGCTGGAACGATGGCAGGTAAAGTTTTGCTGCTATTGACTGCAGACATGAAATCCTCAGACACACGGCTATGATGGCCATCTATAACCAGCAGGGCTTCGTTCTCAACCTGCGAGTCAAGGTGTCGCTTCCACACTTGGGTGGCCCAAACCTCTAACTCTTCTGTTGCACTGAATCCTTCCTCTTTAGCCATGAGCTGAACTGAATCTGGGGGGCTTAAGCCTGATGCGCTTGTGGTGTGACTCGTAAAGACCATCGCTGGCAAAACCGTTCCATCTGCGAGAACTGAAAGATAAATCTTAGCAAAAGGTTTCCCAGACCCTGTCAATTGAAGGGCCGTCTCTTTGCTTACGCTGGTGTTCTCCTTTAGCATGCTGAAGTCCACAAAAACAGAGAGCTGATCCATAGCACCAATCACACGCTGTTGGATACTATTCGTCTCAATTTGACTGCGCACAAACCTGGTAAAGCTCCGGCAGTTTTCCTCCATGCCATGAGGAAGTTCTCGATGTTCCGCAGCAGGGACGTCCAAGCCCAGTTTGTGCTGCAACATGAAGCTCACAGCCCACTCGTACGAGATACGGAAAGAGCTGCTCTCGTTGGACTGGGTCTGCAGCTCAGAAGCTTTTTCGAACAGTCTGGCCTCACTGACAGGACGCTGCTGCTCTCGCTGGGTCAGAACCCACTCCACCAGACGCTCAACAGCCTCACCACATTTACTGCTGCTGTCACCTAACTGCTGTTTCTCCTTGTTTCGAATCCAGGTTTGAATGAGCTCAGGCCTGGTGTTCATTTCTTTAGATGCTTTCTGGATTCCAGAGCACAGTGCCAGGAGGATTACTCGACGTTGACGAATAGAGAGCATTTCCTCTTTGTCTTTTACAGGGTGTGAAAGTGTAGAATGAGTTACTTCTGCAGTTTTCTTTTGCCTGTTTCCTGTTTGTTGTGGCTCTTCCTCAACACTTTCAGCTGAGTCAGTGTCCAAGTCTGTGTCTTCCACAGGAGCCATTTCCTGATCCACGTCTTCATTCTGTCCTGCTTTAGCACCACACAAGACATTTCTGACGTCCACCGATGAGATATGCAGAATTTTCGCAACCTTGAATCTTTCATTGTACTCAAGTACAGACTGCTTACCCTCCCTGAATGGGAAACAAATACATCAATTCACAGAATGTGTGTAACATGAAAATCATGGAAGAGAAACTATTGGGCACATAACTGGCTATATATGACACTTAAATGCTGCATGAGCTCTTTAATCACTTCATCTGTCTGTTAAAAATACATTTACAACTCATTAAAATCATGCAGATATAACTCCAAGATAAAATCTGTTACAGCTACTAAATCAGGTACGAAATTCATTCAATAAAATTATTTTTATAAAGCAGAACTGAACAAATAGCTGTATTACACGTTACAATCCTGAATCACAGAAATTGAAAATTATCATTCAGAAACCAATGTTATTGGTACGTACCTCTTGACAGCCACAAATCCAACCTTGGCATTACCTGTATGGAAACACAATAACAGCAATTTTAATAAATTTAAATGTAAAAACTTGTATAATCTAGATAATGTAAAAACAAAAGCATTGCTTGTGTTCTTTATGAAACATACTGTCACTCGTTTACTGTCACTCGTAAATATTACATGTAAATTTAAATGTTTGCAAGAGAAAGTAAATTCTTTAATTTTCTGCAACATCTGAATCGAGAAAATTTAATTATTAAAAAAAACACTGATTAATATTTAGTGTTAGTATCAGAGTTTTATGACCTTGGTAATTAGGAGAGAAACCATGGTAAACCCAGAAGCAGCAAGAACGCTTGCACAGATTCACAAGGCAAACTGTGCAGCCATACACGCTCTCGTGACGCTGATTCTTCAGGTTGCAAACCTTACACCTCCGTGTCCTGCGTGTAATTTTGGCCAGTCGGTGTCTGATTCCTTCTTGTGTCTCCAAGCTCTCTCTTTTTATAGTGCGTTGCTGGCTATTGTAGATTTGGTTCTGACGGGCATATTTTTCTGCACACCTGGCCAGCTGATAACCCAGCCGTTTGCGGTAAATGGCCTGGGAAAAGTGACCTCCTGGAAACCAAGGCGGTGGGTTTTCTTTGCGTGTCTCTCGTAGCATAATAAAAGAGTTGATGATGCTCAAGTTCACCAGAAACCAGAAGAGACGTCGCCAGTTGGTGTCGAGAACCAGCCCACCAAGCTGGTTGCAGGTTAGCAACTGATTACAGATGTCAACACCACGCATGTTATCCTGGAGAAGTTTAAAGGCCAGAGGTCTTTCAATGGAGGCAAGATCACCCATCTTAACAGCAGATCTCCTCCACACTGTGTCTGGCCGGCCTGCTTCAGCATTTGTGGAGAGACACACAAGCTGCTTGGAATCTTTCCATCTGGTAGCAAGTATTGGGGGGTATTCATACTGCTGGAAATGCCCTGGGGTGTCCAGTGGGGGCTCATCCCAAAACTCAGGGGGCAGAACAGGACTGTGAGGCAGGACAGAGGTGGAGCAGTATACACCAACATCATAAAGCTCCTTAATTAGAGGAACAGATGCCAATGAGCTGGCCAAGAAGACGTGATGATGTTTACCCTGAAGTCCCTCTAAGAGATCAGACACAACAGATTTTCCCAGGTCTTTTTTTCTCTCCTGCTGCATCAACACTAAGAGTTTATGGCAGTAGCCTGACTTCGAGTCGCATAGCAGCCATATCTTTGGTGGAGAACTTGTACTCCTTTCCCTGGCAACTCCTTTGTCCTGGCTTGGTAGAAAAGCTTGGTCAACGGTCAGACACTTGTTGGGCCTGTAGGCCTTTTGCATACTTGTTTGTAAGACACTTAACATGGGCTGAAAAAACAGCAGCTTGTCCATACTCTGGCTGTCGTTCTCCACCAGCATGCTGCTCATCCTGATGTGAGCCCTGATCTGCTTGAAACGTGTGACAGACATGGTCCTGTAGAAGAGCTCACGTGTTTTGGAAACAGAAGTCCCTTGGTGATGGTCCCAGGACCAGTACATCTCCAGATCTGGAAGGCCTTCAAGCCCCATGAGAATACAGAGACCAAAGAAGCCTTTGAGTTCCTCTGTAGCCACAGGGTACCAGGTGGGGTCCGCCATGCCCAGTGAGCAGCAGTAACTGGCATAGGTATTGGTCTCATAAACAATCTGATCAAAGAGGGAGTTCGGAAAAAGCAGCCAGAAGTAGTCCAGGACGTCACTATTTTTGGCTATTAAATGCTGGGGGCCACAACGGTCTGTGAACTCCGGCACGGTTTCTTCACCGTTCGGCACGCTCCAGTGCTCCATGGACAGCCAGTCAGGCTTTGCAACATCACTAGCTTCATCCCCTTGTGGACCCTCCACCTCCTCAACCTGGCAGAACTCAATATCTGTCTCCACACACTCTGTAGGGGAGGGGGAGGGATCATAGGAACACACAGTTAGTCTTCTCTTCGGAGTCTCTACCATCACCATTTATTCCATTTTACAACACCATGCTCAATGTGTATGTGGATCTGACAGGTCAGTAAGCTTTGTTTTGTTTGAGAAAGGAAACAATAAGCAGCTCAGAAGCAGCAGATATTTTCCTGAGGGACAGTCCTTGTTGTTAATCATTTGTCATGTTTCTAAATTAATCCACTTTAGGGTGTTTTTTGTACTCCTTCTGATATTCTCCGTTGCAGTGGGTTGTGTGTTAATACTGAGTCTCTTTATTTTCCAGAACGCTCTCACAAACACTCGCCCGTATGCCCTGTGAAGTCACCAAGTACAAGCCCAAGTTTAACAACATTAGCAATGTGGACAGCCTGAGCTCATGTCCCACACCTGTGATGGCGGGTTATCACACACTGTGGGCTGTTACACTGGGCTGTGACATACTAGCTACTCTGAAAACGCTGCAGGCAAAAGTTTTGCTATAAATACATGGTTGTGTGAAAATTATCATTTGTTTAAAGAAAGATCCATCTTTATTGCAGGTGTCCATCGACAGAATAAATAACAAACATTTTGCTAAATACAAGCACTTAAAAAAGGTTTAAAACTTAAAAAATACTAGCCATAGTTACTTTTTACAGGGTACTAAATACAATTTTACAAGAATGCTGGCCTTGTTAATAAGTACAGGTAACATAAGGTCATAAATTGTACTGACAACATACAAGTAGGTGTATGTCATGCTATTATTTATTTGGTTACAAGTTACTGTTATTACGTAATATCTGTAATACACTGCAGTAATACTATTAAGGTGCAATTAATTTTACTGACACCTGTAATACAGTTGGAAGCTCTCTAATGAGTAAAAAAGTAGAAAAGGCCATGAAATGAGACACAAAGTTCTTCATTTCCTGTAATCTGAGGATTATGGGTTTACAATTAAAATTTAAATGAAACGTAAATCTTAACCATTTAAATTTAAAATCCATAAACATGCCTTAAGCCCAAAGTATACTTAGCTTTTGTATGTGCATGTGACGAAAATGTCATCACCAGCAGGATATGTACACAGCCCAGATTTTCTAACTGCATGCACTCTGTACAATGCGTCTAAAATTAGTTACACTAGATAGTGGTTCATGAAGTTACATTACGTTTTCTCAGAGGTAGTCTTGTATGAAAAGGAATGGGCAGAAATACCAGCTCCACACATCTGATAACCTCAACAACAATAAACGGCCATGTTAATGAGCGCTTTGCGTAAAGAGGTTAAACAGCTTCAGTTTGAAAGAAAACCAAGCTGAGCAGAAAAGTAATCAGAAGTAAAGCCAAGCTATGTGTGAACCACATTCAGAGTCAAATAGAGAATATATTGAGAGGCCAAATCATACAACTGTACACAACGCCTGTGTACGCATAAACACTGAAGTATACTTCAGACTATGATGTTGTAGTGTCTGAAAAAACACCCACCTCTACGACTGAAGATACAGCAGGAGTGATCAGGGAACTTCACCAGATGTCTGGCCATCAGATTCCCCAGTGAAGTTGAGTAATCACAATCTGCACAGCTCAGCTTCAAACCGCTTCAACAGAGTAAAGTTCACAAGATCACACATTCACACTGGAATAGTTAAAGACAAAAACAAATCAATCATACAAAAACCAACATTACGGTACTACCTCGGTGGGCCCCTTTTAGAAGCTTTAGGCATTCTTCCAGGAACATGATTGCTGAGATGAACAAATTAATTTCAATTAGTATCATGTCACACTGACTTCAGCTGGTGTTAAATGCACAGTTGACATCACTAGAACTCTTCTCAGGAGGTTGTAAGGAAAGACGTTCGACTCACTTGATCATGTGATTTGCATAAGCACGAGAACAGCATGTGCTGTAAAAGCACAGCGAGCAGTGAACGTAAGTTGGGTAGTGATTCGCAAAATCTGGGACATCAAAAGTGCATTCCACACACTTATGTCTGTCCAGCGGTTCCCTGTAACAGAAAGACACATGAAACTCTCTCTGAGCTGTAACTTCCTGTCTGATAGATGTGCTTGAGTCTCTGTTGAACACGGATGAATGATCTCACCTCTGCTCCTGGAACTTGGTGAGGAAGTCAAACATCTTGCTGACCTGCTTTCTCACAGGTCCAGCTTTCTGGGATGGCTGTTCAGCACTATTTACAGCTGGAGAACCGGTAACAGTATTCTGTGAGCTAGCAGGTGCTTTGGAGGACATCTGACCCATTTTCTTTCTCTGTCCAACATATGCCCTAATCGTCACCTGGAAATATGGAGAAAAGTAGGAGTGATAAATCAATTTGCTAAGGGCCCTTATATTTAACACAGTGCACCTGATTTAGTGACACCTGACAAAAAGTATTTCATGAATGTATTAGTTATCACGATGTCTTACTTTTGTTCCTGGCTGGAGCCCTTCTAATTCAGGAGGCTTTCGGAAAGTCCTGTGGTGATTAATTTTATGCTCAACTTTGTCTTTTGTGAACAGAAACTGAAGGCGACACTTGTTACAGTGGTAAACTGTTGATTTCTGTTGGAAACAAAAACGATGTCAAAGTTTAACATGTTTAGCATCTGTTGTGTTAAAACAGTGCACAACATCACTGTATTTTATATGTTTTGCATTAAAGTCTGTGACTTTTCTTTCATTTTGTTTTCTTTGCTTCAGAGGCAGACAAAAGCTCACATCACAATCTCTATAAATATTACTGGCACGAGTTTACACTGCCGGTTCTCACCTGGAGCTTGTCTTTTTGGTGTAAATGGATCTGAATTCCTGCTCACCTGATGACGCACATAGTGCTGCTGGTAACTGGTGGAGTTCTTGAAGACCTTGAGGCAGTACTGACACAGAAGATGCCGGGTGTCCTCGTGCCAGGTGCAGAAGTGCTTATACACATCAGAGTAGAAGGAGGAGCGGTAGTCACACACCTGAAAACATCACAGTAACAGCCTTTAAACACAACTGACCGACTCCACAGGTTTAATTAAAGTCTAGGCTGATCTGGTCCATTCACACTGGTTTACCTGGCATACATACGGCATCTCTCCAGGTTTGTGTGTGTTCTTCATGTGCTGCAGAAACACTGGCTCGCTCTCAAAGGACCACTCACATATCTTGCACTTTGCTGCAAAGAAAGCGTCAAAAAAAACAAAAAAAAAAAAACAGTTACAGCCTGCTGTTTACTGTCACTGCAGCCAGAGCATGATGACAGCGGACATGTGCTTATAACTTATTCTAAGTTACTTGATGCAAATTCTTTGTTGTGTTTAGGCAACGTCCCACTCACCCTTTTCTATTTTAATGTATCCAAATAAATGTGCAATTTCTGCAGTTCTGACCAGTATAACTGGTCTTGCAAGCTCATTTTCAATATAGGATTTATAGCTGACAAATGGCTAACTAATTACTTCCATTGGGTTAAATTTGGGCTGATAATCCTCAGGAACGTTTGATCAGGTTTATCTGAGTTCTTATGACATATGATTATGAAGCATTAAAGAAAAAAACAAAACAGTTTAATGCGTAACTGGAACAATATAACAAATGAATATTCTAATCAGCTCTTTGACACCTTCATCTGTAACTGTATGTGAACATATTTAAAATTTGTTAAATAATAAACAGCAAATATTCAAACAATCTCAGTCTATAAATGAAACTCTTACTAGAAGACTCAATGGCAGTGTGGACACTCTCCAGGTGGCACTGAAGCCGAAACGGTGTGGGAAAGTGCCGGAAACAGTGCTGGCAGGAAGTGTGAGTGTCCATCTCTCCATTCTGTTGCTCCAAATTCACATGGTACTTCATATGAGTCATGAGTCTGCAGGCAGAATCAAAACTTCAACACATCATTCCTGCATTCTAGTACACAGTAAACCTCAGTACTGCAGTACATGCACGGCTGCAAAACATCCTAAAAATCATACAGCTGCAACTAGAAAATAAACTTGTACTGCAATGCAACATCCCATAATTCCTAACACGATAGCCCTGATTTAAGTGTTTATTAGCTTAATCAAGTGCAAACAGTTAACCCTGAAGACACAAGCTCATTTCAGAATCTCGAGTATCGTTTGTTGTTCACCTGCTGCACATTCAAGCATTTCAAAGTGCTCTTCATCAACCACACAGCCAAATACAGTAAATAACTGCTTTTCTACCTGATATTATTCTTCAGCTTCTTGTTGCAGGTGAGACATCTGAACGGTAAGGGTTCCTTTAGATTGTCCATAGGCACGTACACTCGATTTCCCTCAAAAGTGCCATAATAGAAGTCGTCCACCAGCATGACAAGTCTAGACTGGGTCTCCCCGCTCTTGCTAGATGGACTTTCTGTCTTAACCTTGGGCACCACGGACAGGGTCTTGGGGGAGGCGGTTTGGGTTCCTGAGCTGTTCACAGCAGGTGTGGTTCTGCTTGTGACGGTCATCTGGGCATCTGGACAGCAGAACTGAAGAGAAAGAGAAAACAATCTGAATTTTGCTGGGCTGAGCTATGATCACAGCATATTGGCCATGGAGTAATCTGAAGATTTTTAACAGATTTTTTATTTACAATTAAAAAATATATTAGTTAGTCTGCACGATACTGAAGAAAACAAAGATAATTTGCTAAATAATACGATATTCGAAATTGCTTAAAGATTGTAAAATCAATTTAAATTATATTAAAATAATAAACTGAAAATTATATAAGTAACATACAATTCATGTTTCTGGGAAAAGAAACATACATTCCAACTAACATTTACATGTCAGTCTCTCTGCAACAACCTAAAACTCTGACTAAATATAAACTTTTCAAATGATTGGAAACATTGCAAACCACTGCAATATGCATATTCGATATTTCGATAATTTTAATACATCTTGTGGACCTAATTCTTAGTATTTGCTGTTAACAAATGTTAAGCAAGTGTTTTCTTTTGAATTCCAATAATCAGAACAGGCTTGTTAGGTAACCAAAACACATCTTATAATCATGCAGTGTGTACTCACACACATATGACTCCGCAGAGCCTCAATCATTTTGAACTGAGCTCCACACCGAGGGCACACGTGATACGATGGTGATGTATTTGTAATGGGGATCGCTAGGAAAACAGAAAAGAAGAGCATATTTATCAATGTGGTTTTGCTCCAGTATGAAACTGAAACTCAAGCACAATCAGGGCTGTGTTTATCCTGTGTCTTACTCTGGATGACGGTCTGAGGTGTGGTAGGGACAGCAGAGGACACCACAGCAGGGCCGTTGCTCTTCTGATTGCTCATGACAACAAATGTCTGCGTCTGAGCTCCAGCAGGAAGATTGACTGATTTCACCAGGCTCATCAGGTTTTGTAGCTCTAAGGGGGTATTTCCAGACTTTGTGAAAGTCACTGTGAAAGGGTTTGAATAAAAGATGGTTACAAAACAACAGTTAGTACCAGTCCTGGATGCTGATTGGTCGATACAGTGTTCCATCCATGCTATTAAACACCATGCTGTAACAGCGATGATGTGAAATGCTTTGAGTCACTTTGTGAACATTTGTGTACTTAACATTAGGCAGTAACTACTACAAACAAGCTTTAAGAACCACTGTCTAAAAATTGACTAAGAAAATTGTCTTACCGATTTTAGTGGTGGTTCGTGCTGCGGAAGGCTGTGCGATGGTCGTGGAGGACATAGTGCTCAGAGATTTGGCAGTAGGAAGGGTCACTGCAGATGTGGTACATAAAGTAAAAGCAGCCGGAATCTGCACTGGACTGAAGGAGTTTGATGTTTGGGCCACATTTGCAACAGGAGCTGCAGCTTTTAACTGAGCAGGCTGGGTGATTATTTGGGTCGATCCAACCGCTGGTTTAAAAATCTGGGTCCCAGGTGCTGACACATGAAGACATAAAATCGCACAATAAGCTAAAAAACGCACAACTAAAACTGCAGCCCCGCAACATGTTTAGAGACAAAAGACAACATTAACACACCTTGGACTAATGTAATTGGTCGAACAGTTTGGCCCTGCTGGACATTTAGCACCAATCCAACTGGGCCCTGGCCAGGCTGGACAGGATGAATATTCTGGACAGGAAGACCCTGTTCATACACAATAAAAAGTGACAGTGGTGAATTCGATGGTTCATATGATTAACAAATGTGGAGCAAATCAGAAGTGAGCAGGGATCTGTGTGGTTGGATGGCAGCACCTGTGTGGTGAAGTAAATGGGCTGGCTGTTGGCCGCATTGTGAATAGGGGATGTGCCAGGCAGGAGAACCTGAGAGAGAGCCACAGTGCTCAGCCCTGCTGCACCCGGAGTCAAGATGACCTGCTGTCCTTGTACTGGTTTAGGAATATTAGCGGGCCGAGCAGCAGAAATTACTTGAGGAGCCACTACAATAAAAACAAGAAATGAATGATTAAATAGAGAGCTGATAATCATTTAACACTGATACAGGGCAGAGTAAACTCACGTGTGTTTGTTAGCAGTGGAACGGTGCTCACAGCATTCACTACAGACTGAAGGTTTGGGATCACCATGGTCTTGGGCTCAGCTTGAGTATCAACTGGTTTGGCAGGAGTGGAAGACACTGAGCAGTGGAGAAAATGAGGTTGAGATAGAGCAATGATTTCTTAAAAATAATATTAAAAATGATAAATATCTCTGTATTAACACGTACATAAGAAACATGCAATCAACAAATAAAAAACTATGAAACGACACCAATTTTTGTCTCACCTGCGGGAGTACTGCTTTCTGCACTGTCCACTGGTTCATCAATTGAAGGCTGCTGTTGCCATGGTTCCAGCTCCTCCTCCTCACACTCCATAAACAAATCTGCATCCATGTTCTGAAACACAACACATGTTGAGACCATTTACTACCAGCAAGAAGGCATCCAGTTACTGAAATGTTTACTGAAACATCTGAAGTCAAGAACCTCACAGTAGTTACCTAGTTCTGACAGCTTTCAAGTTTTTTTTCAGCGTCAAACTTGGAGTTTGTCCATATGCAAAACCACTTCATCCTAAAAATATGAGAAAAGAATGAATTAACAGAGCAAAACGTTTGCTTTTGCATACACTGTGCATCACATAAAATATCTGCGTTATGAACTCAATGCGCCGTCACGTCACTTTGGTAAGCTGTCAGTAAACTGTATAAGTCCGCGCAGTGTGATTCTATGAAACTGGAAGAGGCGGAGAGAAAAGTAGTTCCTGTGCCCTGACATCCAGCGAGCGACTCTGGGTGATCTGACCGAAAGCATAAGCCTTACATAGGTGTACAATTACACCACAACGGGGTGAAAATGAAAGGATGGGGGTAACTTAAACAGTGCGCCTTTAATCGTAAATGCGAGGTCACAAATTATGCAGTAACCCCCTGGCGCCTACCGAGTGCGCATCCGCGTACTGTCCTCCGCGCACGTAATGGACGGCGTTCGTCCAACGAGTGAATTAAACGTCGAAACCGACGAGCAGAGTCAAATGTATGAAATCCACTCACCAGTTAACAAGCTATAATGAAATATAATCAGTGCGATATACGGAAAGAACACAAAGCCAGCCGGCACGTCACAGACGAGACGAATAAGTGCGCTAAGAGGGCAGGCGTTCAGCTCGTTCCGCGCCTCTGATTGGCTGACACGCGAGCAACGCAACTTCCGCTTTTGAATTCGGTCCTCCGGTTTGCTGTGATGTCGGAAATGAAGAGGTGTGGTTAGTGGAAGAAGAAAATGGCTTCCGTCCGCGCAAGCGCGACGTTCTCCAGCACGTACAGAAGCGACGCTTTAATAGCGAAACGCAGACGGGGTCGAGGGGTTTATTTAACACACTGCCGGTGGTTTGCAGATAAACTGCAGAGGCAACACACGATGCTCTTTTTTCTGAGTGTTTCCTGGTGTAATATCATTTATCACGTAAAACGTGTCCCCTGTAAAACTATTCGCTACAATTAGATACAGCAGATACGCCCGGCGCGCACACAATGCGCCGATAATACACCGGATACTGTATTTACTGTATCCGCGTGCGCGCGCCCGCCCGCCCGCGCGCGTTCGTGCCATTTCCTAATTCTTGCGAGACCGCCCGCGGTGCCGCTCTTGTTATATTTATTACAAAGCACCCGCTGTAATATTTGTATACAAAATCATACGAATGCATATCATTTCCAGTCATAACCAGGCCTGTCACACCTTCACTATCACACCGTCCAAACAAACATGTTTAATAAAGCAAGCGTTAATGCGCATTACGGCAGAAGGCGCAGAGTACCGGGCTGTAAGCTGTTGTTTAATTCGCTTACAGCCTAAATATAGCCCGGTTAGTTTCTCACTGTGAACCCGAGCAGACGAGCGCGGATGGAGGACCGTCTCATACCGTCTGATGGACTGAATTACGGCGCGGTCATCGCGCTGGCCGCGGCGGTCGGTAAGATGCGCATCACAAGTGTGTCACAAACCTCTTTATTTTTATTTAAAGTGAAGCAATTAATGACACACTGACACACACACACACACACTGACACACACACACACACACACACACACACACACACTGACACACACAGACACACACACACACACTGACACACACTGACACACACTGACACACACTGACACACACACACACACACACACACACACACACTGACACACACACAGTGTTTATTAACACAGGTAAATTACAACCATTAAATGGTTCAAAACAGCTGTTGGGTAAGAAAACAGTGAAACCTCACTGGCATGCATTCAGATAACAGAAATATCATTTCATATCACTGCATCATCCTGACAATGTTAGGTTACCTGTTAGTAATAGTTAAGTAGTTAAAATAAGTTTATATTGCCATTAATACCAATAGCCGGCATATGTAGAGCATATGAAGGGTAATTGAATATCTGTCTGAAAGCTTTCGTGAAGTTTTGTATATGTAGCTTTAGTTAATCTCACACACAGGCTTTATTCTGCTGCGGAGATGGATAGCAGGTGGACTCTGTAGGAGCCGGACTCGTTTGGATGGCAAGACTGTTGTGATCACAGGTGCCAATACTGGTATTGGCAAGGAAACCGCGAGAGAGATGGCTCGCAGAGGTATGGGACATCACCCCATGAGTTCCCTTACTGTCAGGTGTGTGTGCTGAAGCACACAAGCTTGTGTGTGTTTAGGTGCCCGGGTCGTGATGGCCTGCCGTGACCTCACTCGTGCTGAAAACGCAGCAGAATCTATTCGCCGCTCCACAGGAAATGGAAATGTCGTCATCAGACACTTGAATCTGGCCTCTCTTTACTCTGTCCGAGAATTTGCCAAAGAGTTCATTGCCACAGAGGAACAACTGGACATACTCATTAACAATGCAGGCAAGAAACTAACAAACATTAAATAACATTCAGGCAAATAACATTCAGTGATCAGCAAACTGTTCACTCTAAAAAAAAAAAACATGCAAAGAAAGGTTCTTCACAGGGATGTCATAGAAGATGAATTATGGTTCCCCAATAACCATTCAGTCAAAGGTTCTTAAAAGAACCATTTCTTTCTTACCTTTTTATTGTCTAAAGAACTTTATTCCACTACAAAAAACCTTTTGTAAAGCAGAAAGATTCTACAGGTGTTAAAGGTTCTTTATGGAACCATACAGCCAAAAATGGTTCTTCTATGGTATCATGGTGCACCTTTTTATTGAGAGTGTATAATAAACAAAAATAAAGTCATTGAGATTAATTATTCAGATGCAGTACAGCTGAGACAAATCTTTATTCTTAAAGGTGTGATGATGTGCCCCAAGTGGACCACAGAGGACGGCTTTGAGACGCAGCTGGCTGTCAATCACTTGGGACATTTTCTCCTGACCAATCTGCTGTTAGGAATGCTAAAGAGATCCTCCCCCAGCCGTGTGGTAAATGTTTCTAGCATTGCACATGTTGGAGGTAATTTCCTTTTGATTAAATCTGAGTCCACACAAACACATCCTGGAGCTGTTTAAATAAAATGACTGAACAATTAACCTTTTAGAGTATGAGTACCCCTTTGTTCAATGTATTGACATTTGTCATTATTTTCCCACAGGAAAGATTGAATTTGATGATCTGTTTTTTGACAAAAGCCCCTACAGTCCTCTGGTCAGCTATAAACAGAGTAAACTGGCCAATGTGCTTTTCTCTAGAGAACTGGCACGAAGAATGAAAGGTAACAGGACAATATAAACTGGATTTATGAAACTACCTCATCTACAAATAAAGCAAGTACACCAACATGTTGTGTGTTCAGGTTATTTTATCTCTCAGTGGATGCTCCTGTAGGTACTGGAGTCTCGTCGTACAGCTTGCATCCAGGAGTGATTCGAACAGGGCTGGGTCGTCATATTGAGTCGTGGTGCCCCATGCTGAAGACTGTGCTGTCTCTTCCCTGCATGCTGCTGATGAAAACTCCCTGGCAGGGCGCACAGACCTCCATCTACTGTGCTGTGACAGAGGGCTTGGAGAGGAGGTCTGGGTGCTACTTCAGGTAAGTCTCTGATTTGGCAGCTGCTGCAGCAGTGACCGGTCTGTTCAGATAAACCTGACTGCTGGTTTGGTGTGTGTGTCACAGTGACTGTACTGAGAAGAATCCTGC